>CM076140.1:34022500-34047500 GCA_038025085.1 Tetragonia tetragonoides
TGACCCATGCGTTGCAGCAAGATGCAACACCATGCAGCACCATGACCCATGCGTTGCAGCTCGATGCAACACCATGTAGCACCATGAACCATGCGTTGTAGCATCATGCAACACCATGACCCTTGCTTTGCAGCCTGATGCATCACCATGACCCATGCGTTCCAGCACCATGACCCATGCGTTGCAGCACGATGCAACACCATGACCCATGCGTTGCAGCACGATGCAACACCATGACCCATGCGTTGCTGCACGATGCAACACCGTGACCCATGCGTTGCAGCACGATGCAACACCGTGACCCATGCATTGCAGCACGATGCAACACCGTGACCCATGCGTTGCGGCACGATGCAACACCGTGACCCATGCGTTGCAGCACGATGCAACACCATGCAGCACCATGACCCATGCGTTGCAGCACGATGCAACACCATGCAGCACCATGACCCATGCGTTGCAGCACGATGCAACACCATGACCGGGCCCCGTGAGCACCCATGCCCGGGCAATGCTCTAGGAGACGTGTTTTGGGCTCCGGACGCAAAGTTTTCGACGTTAATATTTTTGCCCCATATCGCATGGGAGACCCCTACGGGTCATGGGAGACCCCTAGGGTCGGTTATTGGGTCTCTGATAGGCTTGTAAGGGCGGTTTTACGCAATGCTAATAATAGGGCCCGAAAATGGGCGACATGTGTGATATCTGAGTTCGGGAATCAAAGTGATCCTCGCGGGGCACCAGGGGTCCACTAGGGCCATAATAGAGCCCTCGAAAACATTTCGGGCGAAAACGGCAACCGGGCCCCTTGAATGCTCTATGGGACGTGTTTTGTGGCTCTGGATGTAAAGTTTTCGATGTTAATATTTTCGCCCCATATGGCCGGGAGACCTCTAGGGGACATGGGAGGCCCCTAGGGTCAGTTATTGGGTCTCTGATAGGCCTGTAACGACGGTTTTATGCGATGCCAATGTTTTTTTTTTTGGTGCAAGTCAGAAATTGTATTATTGCTCTCTGTAATGTAACAAGATTACAGTCCTTAGGCAATGCAGATCCAAGGCCACCTACTAGGTAGGGTTCCTTTTTTCTACATCCCTCTACTACTTTACATCCCTTCAATCTGGTGCAACTCACTACAGACAGTGGTTCACCAGCTCTGTAAACATTACAATTTGCAAAAATTGTTTCTCACCATCTCTGTAAACATTACAATTTGCAAAAATTATTTCTGACTTACAGCAAAATACAAAAACATATATATGTAAAAATATTACAACAAAAACTTCCAGGAGCTGATTCATTCCTCCTTCTTTCTTGCTTCATCTACCTGCTGTGCCCACTCAAGCTGATCCACATCACTCTACTGTCTAGCTCCCTGTACAGGTATTGGAGTCCTGCATTCCTTCTGTTTTTCCTGCAAAAACCTCTCCTGTAGTCTGGTCTTGCCTATCTGCTGGGTCTGCTGTGGTACACAGATCAGCTTAAACTCTCTCTAACCATTTTTTTATCCCTGCTGTTGATCTTTCTCATCCTGCTGCGTTGCTGCATTGCTGCTGAAAACTGCTGCCTGAATTCCTGCACAGCTGCATTTGTTCTGATTCAGAGTCTCTCTGTATCAATCTGTTTCTGTATCCTTCCTGGAGCCCTTTTCCTCAATGTCCTCTGCTGGGGCATTCTTCCTGAGCTGATATACCAATGTTAGGGCCTGAAAACGGGCGACATGTGTGATATCGGAGTTCGGGGATGAAGGTGACCCTCCCGGGGCACCGGGGGTCCCCTAGGGCCATGATAGACCCCCGAAAAAATTTTGGGCGAAAATGGCAACCGGGCCCGGGAATGCTCTAGGGGACAACCGTCAGCGACCATGGGATAAAACCCAAGGCCGCTAGCGGTACTGACTTTGCTTCTGGCCCGACTCATTTTTCAAGCCCAATTCGATTTTCAGCTCATTTTCTGTCGTCCAACCCTACTTCCCAACGCCTATAAATATAACCCTCCACCCTCAGTTCAAGACACACACAGTCTACAGTTGACAACCTCTATTCTCGGTTGAGTACTCCCGAGCTTCTCCCTCTTTCTTTTAAAATTTGAGATCTTGCCTTTTACGATTTTTGTCAAATATAGCCTACAGTTCAGGTACAAATTCCTGTGGGGTCAAATTAAATTAATTGCCTAATTGTTAATTTTTCTAGTAGTCATAATGTAGATATCAAGCTAGAATAACGTTTTGTTGCTTCCTAAATATTGTCTGTATAGTTGTTGTGTTGCTCAACTAGTCAAACCGAACGCATGTCTAAACAAGGGATAAATGTTGTGATCCTTGTGATGAACCAATTAATAGTCTAAGTCTAGGTTGTTAATCCGGTTTTGCGTGGAAATTATGTCTTTAAATTATTAAGCAAACTTGAGTTAGTAGAGGCCGTCATAATATGGGCGAGTTGGGTGCCTAACACCTTCACACCTCGTACCTTCGCCCCCGAACCTATTAATCTTGGGTACTCATATGTTCTATATGAGCAGGAGTCTTTCTAAAAACATGATTTGTTCACTTTTCACTTTTCTCTTTTTGGACCTAAGGCTTGCATTGCGGGCCGAGCAGGGCGGAGGACATTGTTAGGTGGGAAGTTTGGCTAGGGTGGCACATCTGTTAAAAGATAACGCAGGTGTCCTAAGATGAGCTCAACGAGAACAGAAATCTCGTGTGGAACATAAGGGTAAAAGCTCGTTTGATTCTGATTTTTAGTACGAATATGAACCGTGAAAGTGTGGCCTAACGATCCTTTAGATCTTCAGAATTTGAAGCTAGAGGTGTCAGAAAAGTTACCACGGGGATAACTGGCTTGTGGCAGCCAAGCGTTCATAGCGATGTTGCTCTTTGATCCTTCGATGTCTGCTCTTCCTATCATTGTGAAGCAGAATTCACCAAGTGTTGGATTGTTCACCCACCAATAGGGAACGTGAGCTGGGATTAGACCGTCGTGAGACAGGTTAGTTTTACCCTACTGATGACAGTGTCACGATGGTAATTCAACCTAGTATGAGAGGAATCGTTGATTCACACAATTGGTCATCGCACTTCGTTGAAAAGCCAGTGGCGTGAAGCTACCATGTGCTGAATTCTTACTAAACGCCTCTAAGTCAGAATCCGGGCCAAAAGTGACGCATGCGCTCGCCGCCCGATTGCCGACCAGCAGTAGGGGCTTCGGCCCCCAAGGGCACGTGTCGTAGGCTAATTCCTATCGAGCGGCGACTTAATATTTTCGCCCCATATCGCACGGGAGACCCCCTAGGGCCGGGAGACGCCCTAGGGGACATGGGAGGCCCCTAAGGTCAGTTATTGGGTGTCTGATAGGCTTGTAAGGGCGGTTTTACGCGATGCCAATGTTAGGGCCCGAAAACGGGCGACATGTGTGATATCTGAGTTAGGGAATCAAGGTGACCCTCTTGGGGCACAGGGGTCCCCTAGGGCCATAATAGAGCCCCCGAAAAAATTTCGGGCGAAAACGGCAACCGGGCCCCGAGAATGCTCTAGGGGACGTGTTTTGGGTCGCCGGACTCAGTTTTCGACGTTAATATTTTTGCCCCATATCGCATGGGAGATCCATAGGGGACATGGGAGGCCCCCGGGGTCGGTTATTGGGTCCCTGATAGGCTCTTTTTTTTTTTCTTTTCGGGAAAAGGTAATATTTTTATTTCTAAAAGATATATAAAAGTATTACAAGCCCAATTGGTTAGCTTGGCTACAACCCAGCCAAGGCAACCCTTTAAGCTAAACAGCAAAATCATCAATATCCCACGCAGGGGACATACACTAAAACCTATGGAACAAAATTATAATCAGACTTCATCAAATTACAAAGCTTTATACATTTTGTACCATAAGCTCGAGCATGAATCTGATGGACAACTTTCCTGCAAATGTCTTGCACATTCCTGTCTTCCTTCTCGAAAATCTTTTTGCATTCCTAGCATCCCACACAGCATAGCAGGCAGCAACTAGGACATCCTTGATCACCTTCTTCCGGGGGCTTTTGCCCACAGCATTTGCCATACCCCAAGAAATCACCCGGTCCCAAGAAAACCCAGGTAAAGGTACCTTCAGCCAGCTGAACAGCTTCAGTAACAGCTCCGTAGAAAAGGAGCATTCAAAGAATAAATGAGAGTGAGATTCATTTTCCTCTCTGCACAGCACACATTCAATATTATCAAAATTTCCAATACCCATTCCAGCCATTCTATCTGTTTACATATGAGCCAGAAACAGAATGCTTGTTTAGGTATATTGAGAGTATCCCAGCATAACTTTGACCAACTAGCTATAAGGACCCGGGATTTTCGTCCAATCCTTTTCTTTACGAAGTGTATTGGTTTCCACGGAGTGCGTCCTTATAGAAAATTTGTAAGTTGGGGGTTTAGATAAGTTCAAGGGACCATCGAGTTAGAAAAGCATTTGAAAAGACTTGAATTGAATAAAAACCATGAAAGAGGTCACAAATCTGCTATTGGCGTTTTATCGAAGGGACAAACCGAAGGGACAATCCAATAGCGCGAAAAGTGAACTGATCATGGTTTTAGAAAGACTCCCGCTCATATAGAACATATGAGTACCCAAGAATAAAGGGTCCGGGGGCGAAGGTACGAGGTGGGAAGGTGTTAGGCACCCAACTCGCCCGTATTATGACGGCCTCTACTAACTCAAGTTTGCTTAATAATTTAAAGACATGATTCCCACATAAACCGGATTAACCACCTAGACTTAGACTATTAATTGGTTCACCACAAGCATCACAACATTTATTTTAACCCTTTTTTAGACATGCATTTGATTGACAAGTTAAGCAGCACAACGACTATACAGAACATATTTAGGAAGCAATAAAAACGTGACCTAGCATGATATCTACATTATGACTACTAGAAAATAAAAACTTAGGCAATTAATTTAATTTGAGCCCTCAGGATTTTGTACCTGAACTGTAGGCTATATTTGACAGAAATAGTAAAGACAGATCTCAAATTTTGAAGAAAGAGGGAGAACCTCGGGAGTACTCAACCGAGAATAGAGGTTGCCAACTGTAGGCTGTGTATTTTGAACTGAGGGTGAAGGGTTGTTTATATAGGCGTGGAGAAGTAGGGTTGGACGGCAGAAATATAGCTGAAAAACGAGACAGGCCCGAAGCAGGGTCAGCGCCGCTAGCGGCGCTGGGACTTATTCCAGGGCCGTTGACGGCTCTCAGTCTATTTTTATTTTCCGGAGGAATTTTTGTATTCCGAAAAATACGAAAAGATGATGCAGGAGCAACATGCTTAAAAAATGATACACATCATATTCACCATTATATAGATCTTAGGATTGATCTTGATTCCTCTACACGGCTCTTCAAGAACAACAATGGTGTTTTCCAAGGGGAATTGAAAGAACATTCAATCATGGTTCTATCATGTTCGTTGATGGAGCATGTTTTAAAATAGGTTACAATTACATTTCCTCCTACAGTGAAGATACTTTGGACTACACGCGCAAGATGGGGTTTAAAGCTCTTGTTATATGATCACGTTCATTATGGAGAACCTCGTAATCTTGGCAGTTCTAATAGTTGTTTGTATTTTGCCCATAACTCGCTCATACTAAATCTAAACGTGATGATTCAAATCTCTGTGGAAAGATATGATTGAGATCTACAACATTGATGCTTAATGTTTTCTCTAATTCAAAGCGCAACATGGTGAAAAACGAGTAACAAGTTACGGAACATATTCCTTGCGCACCATGACAACGACTTTAGTTTAGTTATTGTGTCCTAGTTTGCTTTTACTTTTTTAAACGTGATTTATTGTTTAGGAAAGATATAATCTGAATATAATTAGGATTAGGAGTCCATTAGGTATTAGGAAAGCTGTTAGTTAGTCCGTTTTACAATTGTAATCAGTTTCATAGTTAGTTTCCTACTTGGATTAGGATTCCTAGTAGCTTTAGATTTCTTTGTTTATAAATAGGGAGAGCACGGTTATTGTAACATAGACTTTGATGATTAATGATTAATACGTGAGTATTTACCCCCTCAAATTGAGTGATTCAGTTTGAAACCCTTGTGTGTGATGGGCAAGTATTGTTCTTGAGTGATTCTTGAACGAAAACCCCAACCCCTTGAGTGATTGGAGAGGTATATCCCTTTTATTGTTTTTATTTATCAAAATACAGAAAATCTCTAAATAAATCACATCAACTTGGTATCAGAGCTAAAGGTTTGAGCTTTCTTAAGTTTAAACAACACGGTCCTGAGCATAGATACGACACCATAGCGAGCTTTAGAGAAAGATTCTTTCAAGATCCGCCCTTTGTTCAAGAAGACAGCCAAGAAATCCCCAAAAAACCTACAACCGAAGCTATGGGTGACCCCAATGAACTAGCAAAGTTTGTTAACTGCCATGGAGGATCTAAAGGCGTCTTTCAAATTTCAAGAAGAACGGATGATATCTATGGAAAAGAAGCAACAAAAAGACGTGATGGACAATGGTTTAACAAGCTCATATTCCATTGAAGTTCCTAAATTTCAAGAACCTATGTTTCGCACTAGATGTAGATCGTATGAGAAGGTATGCAACGTTATTATTCATGGTGGTTGTCCTAAGAACTTTGTGTCAACTTACATGGTAGAAAAGCTTTGTTTGACACCCATAGAACATCCTTCTCCATACAAGGTGCACTTGTTCAACAAGGTGAGCGATATAGAGGTAACTCAGTATATATTTATTCCTGTTACTATTGGGTCATATGGTGGTGTAGTTTGTTGTGATGTAGTTTCCATGGATGATTGTCACATGTTATTTGGTAGACCCTGGATGGATTTTAAAACAGTTACACATGACAAGTTCCATAACACTTATGCTTTACGTCATTGTGGTAAGCGAATTATATTAACACCTTTGTTATCTGGTTTTGAAAGTATTTCTAAGCCTAAGGTAGAGAGTGACAATGAAATAACAATTGTTGAGAATAGAGTTGAAGAACAATAAAGTTCAAGATCTTTTGTAGAGAATATTGAATCGAAAGAGGAGTTTGAAGAGAAAAGGAGTGCGAATCTCGTTGCAGATAAATTTTCTGTCTTTTTGATGAAAGTAGAACAAGAAAATCAAGAAGTTGTCGATTCTCAACAAGAAGAAAAACAAATAGAAGAATCTTTATTTGGGGAACAAGAAGCTCTTGAAGTTGTTCAACCATAAGATGTGAATTTTGATGTTAATATTGATGACCTTTTGAAAAACGAATTCTCTTTTGACCCAAGTCAACCACCTATATTTGATGAGGTAAGTCAAGAAGATGAGGTTGACAACATTACTAACCTTGTGGTCGTGGATTCATTGAAGACATCTCAAAAAGATTCAATCTTTTTCAAATATGAAGACTACGTCCATACTGACTTCTCTACGAATTGTACGATTTATTTGATGGAAGATCAAGGAGACAAAACTCAAGAAAAGATTATTACCGACCAAGAATTGGGGACAATTATTTTTGAAGAAAGGAATTTGATGCAGGAGCAACATACTTAAAAACCGATACACATCATATTCACCATTATATAGATCTTAGGAATGATCTTGATTCCTCTACACGGCTTTTCAAGAACAACAATGGTGTTTTCCAAGGGGAATTGAAAGAACATTCAATCATGGTTCTATTATGTTCGTTGATGGAGCATGTTTTAAAATGGGTTACAATTACATTGCCTGATACATTGAAGATACATTGGAATACACGCGCAAGATAGGGATTAAAGCTCTTGTTATATGACCACGTTCATTATGGAGAACCTCGTAATCTTGGCAGTTCTGATAGTTGTTCGTATTTTGGCCATAACTCGCTCATACTAAATCTAAACGAGATGATTCAAATATCTGTGGAAAGATATGATCGAGATATACAACATTGATGTGTTTCGTTTTCTCTAATTCAAAGCGCAACATGGTTAAAAACGAGTAACAAGTTACGAAACATATTCCTTGCGCGCCAAGGCAACGACTTTAGTTTAGTTATTGTGTCCTAGTTTGCTTTTACTTGTTTAAACATGGTTTATTGTTTAGGAAAGATATAATCTGAATATAATTAGCAGTAGGAGTCCATTAGGTATTAGGAAAGCTGTTAGTTAGTCCGTTTTACAATTGTAATCAGTTTTATAGTTAGTTTCCTACTTGGATTAGGATTCCTAGTAGCTTTAGATTTCTTTGTTTATAATTAGGGAGAGCACGGTTATTGTAACATAGACTTTGATGATTAATGATTAATACGTGAGTATTTACCCCCTCAAATTGAGTGATTCAGTTTGAAACCCTTGTGTGTGATGTGCAAGTATTGTTCTTGAGTGATTCTTGAACGAAAACCCCAACCCCTTGAGTGATTCGAGAGGTATATCCCTTTTATTGTTTTTATTTATCAAAATACAGATAATCCCTAAATAAATCACATCAAAAAACCATTTTGTCCTTGGATGGTAAAAGACGGTTCTACCCCTAAATCGCAACGTGGCGACCGGGAGTCAGAAAAAGGCGTGAGACGTGTCGTTGGAAAGCTCTTGAACGGGGCTTCTGAATGAAATGGAACGAAGGAGTGTTTGGAGGAAAAACCTGAGACCTTATCTTAACTATTAAAGAAAAAATAGCAGTTCAAGTTTATAAATTACTCCTTTCATCATCGGGCTTTTGCGGAGAAAGCTGAAGACGGTTTTTTGGCGTCTACAGAAGCCCCCACTTTGATCGAGCTTGAGTAAAAGCGAAGATCAAAGTACTCCGAAGGCGACATGCAGGATGTTGATGTACACATGGTGTGTGAGAGTGTACAGTATGCATGCACATGAAGACAAACCTAAGTTGGGACACGCTCGTAGTGTGCTTAGATTTCATCTCTGTGAACACAAGAGAAAAATAAAGGTTATGGTAGCAGGATAGAACACCGCTCGTAGATGGTCTAAACGTCTGACGGGGACGTGTATTTAGAGTGCATGAAAAAGTTAATAATACTTTGAGAATGATAAACGCGGAGTGCTTCGACAAACAGTGACTAAACACTGCTCGATGGATGTCGAGATCCCGTCCTTGTTATAAGAAACGAAGAAGTGAACGAGATAAGCGCGATTAAAAATAATCGGCCATAAAGTGGTTAGGACATATGAACAGTTTAAATGCAATAGCTTAAGCAATCATTGACTGAAACATATAAAAAAAAATAACGGACAGTATAACTGCAACAGTTTAAGTAATCATTGACTGACACAAAAATAAGTAACCTCGCAGAAGGGACAGTTTAACCGCAATAGCTTAAGCAGCCATTGACTGACCCAAAAAATTTGTAACCTCGCAGAGGGACTGACCCCAAAAATTTGTAACCTCGCAGAGGGACTGACCCCTAAAATTTTTAATAACGCAGAGGGACTAACCCAAAAAATTTATAATAACACAGAGGGACTAACCCCAAAAATTTGTAATAACGCAGAGGGACTGACCCTAAAAATTTATAATATCGTGTTGTTTAATAAGGCCAACAGGTTTTCCGGGCTTAAAATATTTTTGGCCGCTCTAGGCGGTAAGAGTTGTCGTAGTGTAGATCCGAGTTTCAGTATCCGGGACCTGCAAAAATAAACGGGTTAGTTTTACCTGAAAATAGTTGGTACCGTAAAATAGGCCTACTGTCGAATTTGAACTTGTGTGCCAGAGCGCTTCGCTCCCGCGCTCTTGGTACTGATATATGCCGTAAAATGAACTGAATTAACGAAATTCGGACTGGAAAAAGGGGCCGTGAGTCATTAGAGGGGCCCGTGCTGCAGGTCTGCGGGTTTTTTTTTTTTTTTTTTCCTTTTTTGTGTGCCATTTTCTTCTTCCTCGTCGAGCCATTGTCGAGAGCGACCTTCAAGCTTCCTCCATTGTTGAGTGCTTCACTTCACTTGAGGTAAGTCGATTCTTGTTCGTTTTCTTCGGTTTTTGTCTTGAACTTGCTTATTTTTCCGCATAGTTACTGAATTTTGGGTTGCACTGTTGAATGGGTGCTTGTTTCTTGCGAATCTGAAACTTTTATTTTCCCACTTGTAGAGAGAGAAAACTCCATTGTGTTCCCATGGCTCCCGTAGACAAAGGAAGGCGTCCTTTGAGTGATGAGGAGTATGACCGGAGTCTTTTCCGCACCGGGTTAGCTTCTACTAGAGCACCTCCGATTAACCACGCAGACGGAGCTCGACTGTACCAGGACTCTTTTATGCAGTTGGACCGGCGCCCTCCTGGAGTTTGGAACCGTTGTGTTCTGTTGCCGGATAGACGGAAGAAAAAATAGCAGTTCAAGTTTATAAATTACTCCTTTCATCATCGGGCTTTTGCGGAGAAATCTGAAGGCGCTTTTTTGGCGTCTACAGTCATCCTTATCCCCGAACTCCGATATCACCTATGAAGCCGGTATTCCGACCCTTACATTGGCATCGCGTACAAACGCCCTTTTCGAGAGGGACTCTTCCAGTTAAATACTTGGGAGTTCCTCTCTCAGCTAAGAGACTGTCTATTGCTCAGTGTCAACCTGTGATTGAGAAGATTATAGCTAGAATGTGTGTGTGGACTAGTAGATTGTTGTCATATGCAGGGCGCCTGCAGTTGTTGAAGAGTATGGTGTTAAATCACATTGAAAAGTTGTGTAGAGCTTTTCTTTGGACAGGCTCTTGTGCACCCTCCAAGAGAGCTTTAGTGGCTTGGGAGCAAGTATGTGCTCCCAAATCTAAGGGTGGACTGGGTGTTTTACAGCTATACTTGTGGAATAATGCATCTGTTGGAAAGATAGTGTGGGATTTACAAAATATGAAGGAGAGACTGTGGATTCAGTGGATTGGTGCATATTATATAAAAGGGCAGGATTTTTGGGACATGAGCTGCCCAACGCAGGCATCCTGGATGGTGAAGAAAATCATTGATGATAGGGCAGTGGTCAAGCAAGCTGTTATTAGCAGCACAACATATACCATCAGCTCAGTATACAAAGACATTGCTCCTGTTTGGCCAAGTGCTATTGTAGACGCCAAAAAAACGTCTTCAGAATTCTCCGCAAAAGCCCGATGATGAAAGGAGTAATTTATAAACTTAAACTGCTATTTTTGCTTTAATAGTTAAGATAAGATCTCGAGTTTTTTCTCCAAACACTCATTCATTCCATTTCATTCAGAAGCCCCGTTCAAGAGCTTTCCAACGACACGTCTCACGCCTTTTTCCGACTCCCTGTCGCCAAGTTGCGATTTAGGGGTAGAACCGTCATTTACCGTCCAAGGGTAAAACGGTCTTTTCAATTTTTTAGGAATACAAAAATTCCTCCGAAAAATAAAAATAGACTGGATGTCATCATTATGACGACATCCAGCTGGCTGCTGAGAGCCATCAGCGGCCCTGGAATAAGTCCCAGGGCCGCTAGCGACGCTGACCCTGCTTTAGGCCTGACACATTTTTCAAGCCCGTCTCGTTTTTCAGCTCAATTTCTGCCGTCCAACCCTACTTTCCCACTCCTATATAAACAACCCTTCACCCTTAGTTCAAAACACACACCCTACAGTTGGCAACCTCTATTCTCGGTTGAGTACTCCCGAGCTTCTCCCTCTTTCTTCCAAATTTGAGATCTGTCTTTACTATTTCTGTCAAATAGAGCCTACAGTTCAGGTACAAAAGTCTGAGGGCTCAAATTAAATTAATTGCCTAATTGTTTATTTTCTATTAGTCATAATGTAGATATCATGCTAGGGCACGTTTTTATTGCTTCCTAAATATTGTCTGTATAGTCGTTGTGTTGCGCAACTTGTCAATCGAATGCATGTCTAAATAAGGGTTAAAATAAATGTTGTGATGCTTGTGGTGAGCCAATTATTAGTGTAAGTCTAGGTTGTTAATCTGGTTTGTGTGGGAATCATGTCTTTAAATTATTAAGCAAACTTGAGTTAGTAGAGGCCGTCATAATACGGGCGAGTTGGGTGCCTAACAACTTCCCACCTCGTACCTTCACCCCGAACCCTTTATTCTTGGGTACTCATATGTTCTATATGAGCGGGAGTCTTTCTAAAAGCATGATCAGTTCACTTTTAGCGCTATTTGGGTTGTCCCTTCGATAAAACGCCAATATCAGATTTGTGACCTCTTTCATGGTTTTTATTCGATTCATGTCTTTTAAAATGCTTTTCTAACTCGTTGGTCCCTTGAACTTATCTAAACCCCCAAATTACAAATTTTCCATAAGGACGCACTCCGTGGAAACCAATACACTTCGTAAAGAAAAGGATTAGACGAAAATCTCGGGTCCTTACAGTGGCGACTTCACTGGGGATTTATTTAAGAGGTTGAGACTCGAAAGTCAAGTTTGCTTAATTGTTTAATAACATGTTCCATATTTCTTTGCATCATTTTTATGTGCCTTGGCACAACCTTTTGACCCTTATCGACCCTCGAGGAAGTTAGTGCCGCAACTCGTAGACAACCCGTATATCTAAAGGAATATACAGTTGTCCTATCGTGCAAATCGACGCTTCCTCACCCATGACTCATTAATCCTTGTTGATGAAAAGAATTACAATTGATGTGTCGACCATCCACCGAACGGAAATTATAATTTGTCGTGGTAACCTCACAGGAGCCAAAAGCCTCTAATCCAAATTTGTGCATCCGCTTGCTTGTTGTGCATGTGTCGTTGTAATGCCCGTCTGATCACATGTTTGCCTGTAAACTGCGCTGTTATTATGCATGCATGAAAGCATGAATACCGTGATTATGTGCCAACATAAACTTATGTGCTAGGAGCCTTTTCTTTTATTTTTAGCTAGTTCCTAATTCCCGAAGATGGTGCGAGAATTCAATTCAATGAACACTCATCATTTTCCCGATGATATATTCTAAAAGTCATGAACAATTTTCTAGGATCTTTTAATAGAAAAAAAGGGTCAGTCTCCCAATTTCCCCTCCCCCTTTTTCTATTTTATTATTTTCTTTTTTTTATGTAATTCAGATTCGGTCAAAAAAAATCAAAAAATCAAAAAATCAAAAAAATAAAAAATAAAAAACGGCAAAAAAAAATTGCCGAAAAAAAAAATCGAAAGAAAAAGAAAGACCGAAAATCTTTTTATTTTATTTTATCCCATTTTCCATTTTCTTTTAGTCTCGAAAAATAAAAAAAATAGGATAGTCCATCTTTTTCTATTTTTATTATTTTCGTCAATTGACTTTATTTTCCTTTAATATTAGGAAAATATTCGGGCATCTAAGCTTAAGGACTTTCCTTTCTAGGACAATGTGTTTTTCTATATGTGACTCAACTTTTTCTTAGATGAGAATCTCGTGGTCTTTTATATGTTACTAAGTGCTCCGTGCTTCCTATTCAGGATAGGATCCAAAGAAGAATGATTCGGCTACGGTTTGATTCACCATTCTTCCACGCCCCGATTCAAGCCACCTTGGTCACACCATGATCAGGACAGTTGAGGAGTATCTGGTTGAGATGACTGATCGAATGGATAGGTTGGAAGACAAAATTACCAACATCAAGTCAAGACAGTTGTGGGATACACCAATGTTTGTCCCTTCGTCTGAAAACCAGAAATCCACCACTCCGGGAAAGCCTGCTCCTGTCCCCCAAGAGCCAGAGAAGAAACGTAAGCGTGACGCGTCTTCCTCCAATGTCTCAGCAAGAGAGTACTACATGCCCCGAAGTAAGCCGAATAGGGATTTCTCTCCATTGGGGATAGCTCTCAGCACAGCTTTCGATAGATTAGTGGTCCGACCCATAGGTCCCACTCCAGAACCAAGTACCAAGGGCCGTAACTGGAAAGAAGGTGATTACTGCAAGTATCATCAAGGGAAAGGGCATGACACGAATGACTGTTGGGCTCTTAAACACATCATCCAAGACAAGATAGACAATGGCACTCTACCATTACCCAAAGCTGAAGAAACCGGAAATTTTGGCAACGTCATGGGTACTATCAACCATATTACAATTGAGGAGCCCAAAGATTATTCTCACCTCATTTATGGTGAGGAAATCACCTTGATTTCCCAAAAATCCTATGAAGAAGAACTAGACGCGAGAGGCCACAAAACAGTGGATGACAAAAGTCAAATACAAGAAAGTCTGGCTCGTATAATGAAAGGGATACAAGAGATAAGAGGGAAGGTTGACATTCTAGAAGAACGCACGTCCAAGCCCAGGAATGCGGTCATCCTGACCAAGGAAGAAGCTTGGTGGCGCCAAGACCTTCTTTATCACAAAATGTCCAAATATGGGTATGTTCGTCCAAGGACCCCCACATCAAAGCTCCTTCCGAGAGACGGAAATCCCTTCTTAAGCGGTACCTACTGCACGGCTGAAGGACTTCACATCAATCAGTGCAGGCGCTTTAAGTGGCTAGTCACACGTTTCATTGACCAAGGGACGATGTGGCCACCATACACTTGGACGGTCAGCTGGTGTCGTCTTAGTCAAGAAAAGTACACCCCTCTCCTCACACCAATGAAAGCGGTTATGAATACGCTAGTATGGAGAGGTGACATCCAACTCCACATCCCTTTGGAAGAGCCAAGTCAGAACCGAGAGAAAACCGACCCTATTGCAAGTATCATCGAGTATTCGGGCACCACAGAGATGACTGCCTATGCCTAAAAGACGACGTCCAAAGTGTCATTGAAAGAGGAGAGGTTCCGCCACCATTAAGAGATGGCAATATGGACGATGAAGCCTGGAAGTAGTTGGTTACCCGCAGAAGCTAGAGGAATCAAGTCTGAGCCCCATGTTTTGTCGAGTTAGGACCTTAGCTAAATCTTTAGGTTGACTCTTAAATAGGGAATGTTCCCTCTTTTACTTTTTTTCTAAGTCTAGTTTCTTTTTTATGGGAATTAGAGACCCTCTTCTCTAAAGTCATGTATGCTGATCTCTTTTTGCAAATCAATAAAAGTTCCTCTTGCTCATTTCTTTCTTTTCTTAGCTATTGATAAACTCAATGAATACAAAGTGGCACAAATCATTAACTAACTAATTTAAGCAATGTAAGTAAACTTCGCAAAGCAACAATACAGATTTTCACTTTTACAGGAAGCGAGCTAGCCTTTTGCAACAACCTTGACACAGAAATAACTTTGGCTCCAATCGAAGAGGATTCTTGGTACCAAGACCTTCAACTACATCACCAAAGGCATATACCCTCAGGACGCACCCCTAAGAGCTCAACGGGCCATCCGTCTCTTAGCGGCGCAATACATAGAATACAAGGGGGTTCTGTACAAAAAGTCCCACAACGGGGTCAACCTCAGATGCGTGAACTTCGAAGAAGCCGCAGAGATTATGGACGAGGTACACAATGGTGTGTGCGGACCACACATGAATGGTCGAATGCTCTCTAGAAAAGTCCTACGACTGGGATACTACCGGACTACTATGGAAAGGGATTGCTACGACTATGTCAAGAAGTGCAAGAAATGTCAGATATATGCTAACCTGCAGCATATGCCACCCTCGATGTTCCACAACTTCACATTCCCTTGGCCGTTTTCCGCATGGGGAATAGATATCAGTAGTAAGATCACCCTGAAGGGCTCGGGAGGACATGAATACATCCTGGTAGCCATAGATTATTTTACCAAATGGGTCGAAGCCCAATCCTATGTTGTCCTTACCTCCAAACAAGTGTCCAAATTCATAAGGAATAACATCATTTGCCGATACGGTGTTCCGCATGAAATCATCAGTGACCATGGTTCCCATTTCAAAGCCGAAACAGCCACCCTCCTCAAAAACTACAAAATCCAGCACCACAAATCATCCCCTTACCGTCCCCAAACCAATGGTGCAGTAGAAGCCGCCAACAAGAACCTCAAGACTATCATTGAAAAAATGATAGAAAACTACAAAGATTGGCCTGTCAAACTTCCGTTTTCCTTTGGGGGTATAGGACATTCATAAGATCCTCCACGGGAGCAACACCTTATTCCCTATTCTATGGAATGGAAGCAGTTCTACCCATAGAAGTCCAACTACCCTCCATGTGCATAGCCTTAGAGGGTGAAATTCCTGAAACCCAGTGGTTACAAGCCCGCTACGAAGAGCATGTTCACGGATGAAAGACGCCTACGGGCCCTAGACCATTCCCACATCTAAAAAAAAATATATAATAAAATAAAATTCGAAAATGAAGAAAAAAAAAGACGTACACAACTTGAACGAACTACGCTGGCCTAATTCCACACTGGATACGTAGGTAACCCTTTTAAGGGGGCCCGGCCAAAATTAATTCAAAATTCTATTCAATTCATTCAAAAAGGGATAATCTTTATTCAAACTGAACGAATATGTTTACATTGCAAGAATTAAACTTCCTAAAGTTACAAAAAAAAAGAAATAATAATGCAACTATGAGGGTTTTAGCTAAAAAATTTCTTATCTTTTTTTTTTCAAAACTAGACTTGCTTTCCTACAAAACTAATTTAATCCTTCTTCCCTTTAGAAGGCTTCGTTGAAAAGTTCTTCGTTGAAGGACCCTGGCTTGAGGACGACCTATGATCACTCCCTTGAGCTGGGGGCTTGCCTCTTTTCAATACCTGATAGCCTCCCATTTGAGGCCTTTCTTTTTTTTGTTTTCTTCCTGTTTTCGAGTCATACTTAGGCTTTAGCTGGTCCCACTCCTCATGACGAAGGGCTCGTCTCGCTTCTCCATCAGTGCAGGAAAGCCAGTTCAGTTAGATCTCAGAAACTTGAGTTGACGTAATCACCCAAGGTACAGTCCAGCTGTGCCTGCTACGCCAATACTTTCCCCACTCCGCAGCAAATTCAGTGGTCAAGGCTACGACATTTGGTCTCGTAGTCTCCTGACGAGGGATCACCTGTTTCAAACCGTACTGCCTCATGACCCTAGAGGGAAAGAAGAAGGTAGTCCTATACAGACTCAATATGGTAGTGAAAGGAACAAAGGTATCACAGGCCATGGATGACAGGTCCCGCATGTAAAAAGGCATCCCATTCAGCAAGGGACTTTTCAGAATATAGCCTTTTCCTAACCAAGAAGCTAGCAGCGGTATAGGTTTTCTTTGACCAAGTCCGAGGAACACGAACTATCAAATTATCTGGCAACTCTATCAGCCTCAAATGCTCACATAACCAAATTTGAAGCAGCAGGAGGCTGCCGGAAAAAGCTTCTTGAGGAGATATTTTCAACCTGTCGAGCCCCATGATAGTCTCTCCTACAACCAGATGCAAAGGAGAATGCCCTTCAACCATTTGATTGACCACTCGCAGCAACGAGGCTCGACCCAAGTTAGAAGATTCTGCATTAACAAACAGTAGGCGGTTTAATAGGCAAAGCACAAAAGCCTGTCGACGACAACGCCTGATTATTACATCCTTTTCAGATGAAATAGCAAACTTTTCGCAGAGTTGAACGAAGTCCACATCGACACCAAGAACCATACTTTTGGCTTCTGCAGATGACAAACCCAAGGATTCCTTGTACTGATCCTTAAAACCATCTCTCAAATAAGGCACAGATGGGGGAAGAGCATCAGGCATGTCAGTAATCGCAGCAAATTCCTCAACCAAAGGGCATAATTAGGAGTTACCAAAACGGAAAACATGCAGGCCGGGGTCCCAATAATTCAAAGCAGATCGAAGAAGGGGCCAAAATATTTTGGTTGGTTTCAAAGTGAGCAGGGTAGAAACGTGAAACGGGGCTAGTTCAAGTTTATCTTCTACGGACTGATTTTTGCACCAGGCATCGAACAGGTTCTCAAAGGATTTCACCATGATAGAAGATTGAGAAAATTTGAGAAAACTATGGTCTGAAAAGTGATACAACATCAAGTATCCCGTAAATCCTATTTATAGGCAAAAACGCAGGCCAAAGAGATCAGAAATCTACAAAAAAGCCCAAATCAGAGCTGTCAACGGCTCTGGTCAGGGCCTCTAGCGGCCCAGGCCAGCGCCGCTCGCGGCCTTAGACTGCAGCCCAGCGCCGCTAGCGGCCCAGACCCTGGCCCGATCCAAATTTTTCCCTCGCTCCAGCTCGCTCCACTGCTCCGGTCTGCCCGATTAAAGCCCAGTTTTTATACCCGCGCTGAATTTCAAAGCCCGAGACTCTCCTAGTTTTATCTTTTTCAATTTTTTTTTTAATTATTTTCTTTTTTTTAGGGGGTATAATATGTGTAATTTTTTCTTTTTCTCGCAATTTTTACCATTTTCTTTATTTTATTCCCTAAATTGTGGCTTCATCCTACCGCATAACACATTGCATACTTAGATCAGACGGGCATAGTCGAGTCATCATATCATACATATCATTAAAAAAATGCATAAAAACAGGAGTTCGAAATCTCAAGATCAATGTCTACAAGGAGGTCCAAAACTGCTCAACCAGAATCATTGCTGTCAGCCTCATCATCAATGGACAACTCCTGACCATAGTTCCCGGTCGAATAATGGAGAGAAGAGCTATAAGTGGGCCTACTATTGTCAGGCCTCATATCCCGCTCATCATATGCCGGTGTGCGCATAGGGGTACCTACCGAAGGCCCCGTAGCAAAGAAATTCTCTATGGCCTGACTGGCGAAGTCCATGGCCTTATCCTGATGCGAAGGCCCAGCATAGGGCATATCCCATCCAGGGGAATTCGCCAAACCTCCACTCGAGGGAATAACAATGGGCCTACTATCAAGAGAAGGCTGGAAGCCCGCGGGAGAGAACATCTCAGGAATGTATGGTACAGAAGGGTCGGGCGCCTCATCAACAGGAGGCCTGGTCACCACTACAAGAGGAGAACGAGCAACAGATGGCCGGCTCGCTGAAAAAGCCCTCACAGCAGAAGAGTGGTGAGGTCCCACCGAAGATGAAGACTAGGACATCTGCAGATAATCCAAGTTAAAATGTTATGTTAAGCACCTCACTTAGCTAAACAAAAAGATGAGAGTCTATTCACATCAATGGTCTTGGACCAAGAACTCTTCCCCTTGCCCATCACTCGACCATAGCCCTTCTTCAGCAAGTGAATAAGCTTGAAGAACTAAGAGGTCTGCTCCCGGTTCAACTACAAAAGAGAGAGCCACAAGACAAAATCAACGCCCAAAAGCAAAAACAAACACAAACACAAGAAGGGATAAAAAGAAGCTTACCCTAGAACAACTGTCGGGCAAAGGCAAGCCCTCCATAACCTCTCCATCAGCCATGTGAAGGGGGAACTCCTCCACTATGCGTCCCCCACTCTCCCCAATGTACCTCACCTCATTGGTCGGCAAGGTCACACTTGGGGGCTGACCTCGAGGAGCTCTAGAATGAGACCTCCTAGGACCCTGAGGAGCTAGACGATCCGCCTGCAAGACACAAGAGGTCAGTAAATCACACATATAGCTAAAAAAGGGAGATAAGTTTCCTACCTCAGAAGTAAGGTCGGGCATCAAACGGTCCAAGCAGTTAGCCAGGTATACGTCCGTGCGTTCCAAGCCAACAATCTCTGGCATGAGAAACTCCTGCGCCGTACTACCACGGATCACGACTTCCAGGTCCCGCACACTCAGACCCCGCAGATAGAACATGGTCAAAGGAGGATCATCCGGAACCAAGTCACTACCCAAGGAGGGATACACAAACCGAGTCAAGCGCTCCCCTAAATACCATACAAATCCAAATGGCCCCTCAAAGACCACCCGCAGACAAGACACTCTAAAGGACTCCGTGGTAATATGGGGTGGAACCCCGGGAATATCATCAAAAGCAGACCAAGATACCTGCAGATTACCAGCTCAAAAGTTCATTCACACCAAATGAACCAAAAAAAATATATATGTGTACAAGTCAACAACCACATACCGTAGATGCGGCACGACTCTCAAAGAATGTCCGAAATGCTCCAAAGAGGTAAATGAGTGGGTATCCCTACCAACCCACCGTGAACCTAATGGGAACATCCTCAAACCAGGATAGTGAGGACCAAAAGCTGAAAATTACTCAAAGAACCACAGCTTCCATACAAGCAAACAAATAAGCCCCAAATCTAAAAACATGTGCGCACAAAAAAAAGAAAAGCATAATATATGAGAGCCTACCTCCAGTATCCTCCATGGACCTGTGATAGATGTCCTCTCACTCGTCTCCTTAGGCCTATAAGCCTGACGGTACCACTTCACCAAAGAAGCATAAGCAGCGGCACCAAGGTTGTACTCATGGACCTTTGTCAAATCCTCTAAACATGTCAAGAAGCCGACTTGACACACGCTCTTCTTCTGAGCAAAGATCGTCGACCGCAGCAAGCATGCCAATAAACACGAGCCCTCTGCTCTCCAGTAAGCCCCTGCTCAGATACGGCTTCCCACAACCGCGCTAAGGAAACCCGATCCTTATCAAAGTGGATAGATACGGGCCCGTAAAGCTCCAGCAAAGTATCACTCTGCCGCCAGTAGCTCGCGTCGTACTGAATACGACGCCCTCTAAAAGACAACCCCGTCAGCACAGCAAACTGAAAAGTGGTGGGGAACATCTCTCCCACAGGTGTATGGAAAGTGTTCGTGGTATCCCAAAACCTCTCCAGCAAACCCCTAGCAATAATCCTAGAATTCCCCGAGTGACACGGAGGGATGACAGTCAAAAACATGCAACACCCGAGCCTAGTACCAAATTCTTAGCCCCCTCCGAAAAGGTCCCCAACATCATAGCCCAATGGGAGGTAGTCTCATGAGCCTGCAGCAAAACTCCAACACCCTAGCCAACAAAAACATTTTACTCAACACCCCATATACTATAAATACAGCTAAAATAATTCCACATAGATTATATACAGCTGACCACCAATCCATTACAAGTCCCAATTTGTTCGTGTGTCGAAGCATTAACAGTTCCAATTTTCAGCTCAAATATAATGAACAAGAAAAAAAAAAGAGAGTCAGAAAACATACCAGCTCTAAGTCAGACAGATGACTCCGTCTATCCGGCAATAGAACACCGCGGTTCCAAACTCTAGGCGGGCGCCGGTCCAACCGCATAAAAGAGTCTTGGTACAGTCACGCTCCGTCTGCGTGGTTAGTCGGAGGTGCTCTAGTAGAAGCTAACCCGGTGCGGAAAAGGCTCCGGTCATACTCCTCATCACTCATAGGACGCTTTCCTTTGTCTACGGGAGCCATGGGAACACAATGGAGTCTTCCCTCTCTAAAAGTGGGAAAAGAAAAGTTTCAGATTCGCAAGAAACAAGCACCCATTCAACAATGCAACTCAAAATTCAGCAACTAGGCGGAAAAATAAGCAAGTTCAAGACAAAAACCGAGGAAAACGGTCAAGAATCGACATACCTCAAGCAAAGTGGAGCACTCAACAATGGGGAAGCTTCGACAATGGCTCTCGACAATAGCTCGACGAAGAAGAAGGATGGCACGCGAAAAAGAAGAAGAAAATCGCTGAAGCCATTTTATTCGGCTCAAGCCCAGCGCCGCTAGCAGCGCTGGCCAGAGCCGCTACCGGCCGCACTCCAAGGCCCAGCGCCATTAGCGGCGCTGGCCTGGGCCGCTACCGGCCCTGCAGACCTGCAGCACAGGCCCCCACTGCTGAACCACGACCCCTTTTTCCAGTCCGAAGTTCGTTACTTCAGTTCATTTTACGGCAAAAATCAGTACCAAGCGCGTGGGAGCAAAGCACTATGGCCCACAAGTTCAAATTCGACAGTTGGCCTATTTTACGGCACCAACTTTCTCAGGTAAAACTAACCCGTTTACTTTTGCAGGTCCCAGGTACTGAAGCTCGGATCTACAATGCGACGACTCTTACGGCCCGGAGCGCCCAAAAATATTTTAAGCCCAGAAAACCTGTTGGCCTTACTAATCATTACAAATTTTTGGGTCAGTCCCTCTGCGATTTTACATATTTTTGGGGTCAGTCCCTCTACGAGGTTTACAAATTTTTGGGGTCAGTCCCTCTACAAGGTTTACAAATTTTTGCGGTCAGTTCCTCTGCGATGTTTACAAAATTTTGGGGTCAGTCCCTCTGCGATGTTTACAAATTTTTGGGGTCAGTCCCTCTGCAATGTTTACAAATTTTTGGGGTCAGTCCCACTGCGCTTTGACAAATTTTTGGGGTCAGTCCCTCTGCGCTTTTACAAATTTTTGGGGTCAGTCCCTCTGCGAGGTTAAAAAACTTTAGGGGTCAGTCAAGGACCGCTTAAGCTATTGCGGTTAAACTGTCCCTTCTACGAGGTTACTTATTTTTGTGTCAGTCAATGATTGCTTAAAACTGTTGCGGGTATACTATCCATTATTTATTTTTTATATGTTTTAGTCAATGATTGCTTAAGCTATTACATTTAAACTGTTCATATGTCCTAACCACCTTATGGCCGATTATTTTTAATCGCACTTATCTTGTTGACTTTTTGATTTCTTATAACAGGGACGAGATCTCGACATCCACCGAGCGGTGTTTCGTCACTATTTACCGAAGCACTCCGCGTTGATCATTCTCAAAGTATTACTAACTTTTTCATTCACTCTGAATACAGGTCCCCAACAGACGTTTAGACCATCTACGAGCAGTGTTCTATCCTGCTAACATAACCTTTATTTTTTCTTGTGTTCACAGAGATGAAATCTTAGCACACTACGAGCGTGTCCCAACTCAGATTTGTCTTCATATGCATGCATACTGTACACTCCCACACACCATGTGCACATCAGCATCCTGCATGTCGCCTTCGGAGTACTTTGATCTTCGCTTTTACTCAAGCTCGATCAAAGTGGGGGCTTCTATAGACGCTAAAAAAGCGCCTCCAGATTTCTCCGCAAAAGCCCGATGATGAAAGGAGTAATTTATAAACTTGAACTGCTATTTTTGCTTTAATAGTTAAGATAAGGTCTCAGGTTTTTCCTCCAAACACTCCTTCATTCCATTTCATTCAGAAACCCCGTTCAAGAGCTTTCCAATGACACGTCTCATGCCTTTTTCCGACTCCCGTTCGCCAAGTTACGATTTAGGGGTAGAACCGTCTTTTACCGTCCAAGGATAAATCGGTCTTTTCATATTTTTCGGAATACAAAAAATTTATCGGGAAATGAAAATAGACTGGATGACGTCATTATGACGACATCCAGCTGGCTGCTGAGAGCCGTCAGCTGCCCTGGAATAAGTCCCAGGGCCGCTAGCAGCGCTGACCCTTCTTCGGGCCCGGCTGATTTTTCAAGCCCGTCTCGTTTTTCAGCTCAATTTCTGCCACCCAACCCTACTTCCCCACTTCTATATAAACAACCCTTCACCCTCAGTTCAAAGGAGACAGTTTACAGTTGACACCCTCTATTGTTAGTAGTATTGACTCTGAGCTTCTCCCTCTTTCTTCCATAAACAATTCTATTCTATTCTCGGGAGTATTGACACCGAGCTTCCCCCTCTTTCTTTACTTGAGATCTATTTTTACTATTCAATTGTCAAATATAGCCTACAGTTCAGGTACAAACTCCTGAGGGCTCAAATTAAATTAATTGCCTAATTGTTTATTTTCTAGTAGTCATAATGTAGATATCATGCTAGTCTAACGTCTTTTATTGCTTCCTAAATATTGTCTGTCTAGTCGTCGTGCTGCCCAATTTGTCAAATCGAATGCATGTCTAAATAAGGGTCATTAATAAATGTTGTGATGCTTGTGATGAACCAATCGATAGTCTAAGTCTAGGTTGTTAATCCGGCTTTGCATGGGAATGATGTTCTTAAATTATTAAGCAAACTTGAGTAAGTAGAGGCCGTCATAAAACGGGTGAGTTGGGTGCCTAACACGTTCCCACCTCGTACCTTCGCCCCCGAACCCTTTATTCTTGGGTACTCATATGTTCTATATGAGCGGGAGTGTTTCTAAAAACATGATCATTTCACTTGTCGCGCTATTGGGTTGTCCCTTCGATAAAACGCTGATAGCAGATTTGTGACCTCTTTCATGGTTTTTATTCAATTCAACTCTTTACAAAATCTTTTCTAATTCGATGGTCCCTTGAACTTATCTAAACCCCCAACTTACAAATATTCTATAAGGACGCACTCCGTGGCCGTAGAAATCCCGGGTCCTTACAATGACCCTCCCGGAGCGCCTAGGGTCCTCTAGGGTCATGATAAACCCCTGGGAGATGTTTGGGCAAAAATGACACCCGGGCCCCGAGAAGCCGAAAATTAAAGGATATAATCCACGTTTTTTTGGCTTCCGAAAGGCTTCGGACCGTAGGTGTATATTTTCACACCATATCGCACGGGACATCTCTAAGTGATATGGGAAGCCCCCGAGGTCGGTTATCTGGTCCATGATAGGCTTGTGATTGGGTTTTTACGGGATGCCAATGTAAGGGCCGGAACACCAAAAGCATGGGTAAGGGCCGGAATTTCCTACCCCCAAGAGTGAGGAGTGAGGTCTCAAAATTATTTTTAAAATTAAAGTGAGGTCCCAAAAATATTTCTCAATTTTTTGTAAGTGATTTGTAAATTTTCTGATATTATTTCTATTTATTTCCTATTTTTCAGGCTATTTTTTTTATTAAAAATTTAATTAAATAGCTACCTTGTGTGAAAAATTTTTAAAAATATATTTTTCCGTAACTTAATAATATACTTGAGAAGTTTGAGGTGGAACTTTTCGAAAATAATTATCCAAACTCTCAAGCACCGGCCCCCTATGCCGGAGACAGACGCGACGTGACGCGACATGAAGCGCCTACTAGATGCCGAGATGTGTCATGTCATGTCCACTCGGGCGCCGACGTCGGATGGATGTGATCTCCTTCGGGATTGAGCTGTCTACCCGGCGGGTGGGTATAAACGTCATATGTATGTGTTCCCCTTCTGGATGAGTTGTCTAGCCGGCGAGTGGGTATCGAATGTCCCTTCATCGAGATTTTCACGCTGAGCGTTGTGCTCATTGGGGTCTCCCTCGGACATCCATAGGGCTACTATGTAGTTTTGTGGGTACGTCGAGGTTGATTTTGGCGTAGTAATTGTGAAGGCGTGTGA
>CM076140.1:34052500-34062500 GCA_038025085.1 Tetragonia tetragonoides
CCCTCGAAAAATTTTCGGGCAAAAACGACAACCGGGGCCTGGGAATGCTCTAGGGGACGTGTTTTGGGCCGCCGGATGCAATGTTTTCGATGTTAATTTTTTCGCCCCATATCGCAAGGGAGACCCCTAGGGGACATGGGAGGCTCCTAGGGTCGGTTATTGGGTCTCTAATAGGCTTGTAAGGGCGATTTTACGTGATGCCAATGTGAGGGTTCGAAAAAGGGCGACATGGGTGATATCTGAGTTCGGGAATCAAGGTGACCCCGAATTCGAAACGATTTCCAGGGAACTATCGACGTCGTTGTGCACGAATCGACACCAATGAACCGTCCCAAACCCGAGGGTTGTCACTGCAACATTTATCACTAAGGAGTAAATGCTAAGCAGAAAGAAAGTCTAGGCATCAAAAGGAGCTTACTAAGGACCTAAACAATCTAAAACAGTTAATATCAGAGTTGTCTATATAGTGAGCTATAAACCATTAAACCAATTTATTACAACTTGCCTTCAAAGGGCTAAATCCAATAAAATCCCAACGATCTAAACTGAACAAAAAGATTTCTAAAAATCGACGCCAACTCTACCTTCCAAGCTGTACGTCCTCAATCAACTAAACCTGCACTTTGGTTTCCGTGACAGAAACAAAATACAGAAGAAAAGAAATGAAACAAAAGAGAAACAAAAATAAGAAAAACTGAATAAACGTCACTCGTACCCAGTAAAAACATTTCGCAAACCTTACCTGAGGTTTTAGAAGAGTCATTGAAATTCATTTGCATACGCACATAAGCATATAATCAAGCATACGCATAACGACATTCATTTACATATAATTCTTGTATAGTGATCATACAAAATACGACATAGAAAATTCGTCTTGATTAGAGAGATGTAATAGAGCGAGTAAAACAGCGATTACCCATATTGTTTATCGAAGATACAATCACGCCATGGACTTAATGACTCTAGTGTGTACACTACCTCTAGTACAATTACACGTGCCTAGAGGACTTAATAAATGGGGAATGATCCGTCCCAGACACACTGTGAGTTGTCCAAAGGTAACTTGGGAATCACTCATCCCTTGAACTACACCATTAGGTGCAATCCGGATTGCACGACTACTCCTAGGGATCCATTAGGAGTCTTACTCTCATTTAATTCAATTCATATAATTTGCATTGGTTGACATAAGTGGTACTACGAGACCACGACTTACTAATTCATTTCATGCTCTTGGCAATGAATAGTAAATAACGACGATAACGATAATGCATACGATGAGGACTAAACATGCTTTAATTCAATAACGACGATAATTCAATAATGATGACAAGTAATGCCTAGCAAAATTTCGGCAGCACTTCGGCAGGGTAATATGATATCCAAAAATTCACAAATCATCCAAGACATTCAACGATAATATATAGGTTCTCACTAGCACTCAATAATACCCATTACAATTAGCATATAATTAATAGCATAATAATACTAGTAATTCACCATTCAACAATTGTCCAATAATCATCATATGGACTATTTAATTCCCAAAACATGCTAACATCAACATGCTAATTATAATTCATATTTACAATAGTAAACATGCTTAAGAAATCTCATAATAACGATGATATAATTTAATCATGCGTTACATATTAAATTCACAAAAAATTCCCAATTAGCACATAACACATCAAAATAGTTTTGATGAGGCTTTGGAAGAAGGTAGGCATGAGCGCTTACCACTACAACGCTACCAACAGTAAGTATGCTCCAACCAATCGACGATAATCACGCTTGCTCGTTAGGTCCAAATTAAAAAACAACTACCGAATCAGTATTAATTAAATACGAAAATAAAACCAGTAACTAAATCTTAGTCTGATAATTTTATTAAATTCCTTGATTTATTTCGACCAGTCTAGGCTTTTGAAAATCCTAATTCTGATTCCGAATGAGTGCAGAAAAATAAAAACGTTAAATCGAAAATACGAAAAATCAAATTAATAATTACGAAAAATTTAAAAAACGAAACCCTAACTTTAAAAGTAGGTGTAGGTCACGGGTAGCCATTCATGGGACTCATAACCTGACCCATCACCACCACCACCACCCACTGGCCACCATGGCCGGCGGTGGTGGTCGCTGGCCGGTGGTGGTGGTCGCCGGAGCTCCGGGGAAGAGAGGAGAGAGAAATCGCGCAATGGAGTGCGAAGGAGAGAAAGAGAGAAAAGAAGAGAGAGAGAGAGTGGCAGGGCCACGACGCGGCCTTGGGCCATCACCGGCGACCACCCAGGCCTGGCATGGTGGTGCCGTGGTGGCTCGCGGCGGCGCGGGGGCCAGAATAGGAGGGGAACAGCAGCGCGAAGAGAGAGAAAGAAAGAGAAAAAGAAGGAGAAAGAGAGAGGGAGGGAGAGGGTTACCTCCGGCGAGGGGTTCTCCGGCGAGAGTGGCCGGCGGTGGAGAGAGAGAGAAGAGAGAGAGCCGGTGAGGGTTTGAGAGAGAGAGAGAGAGAAGTTTGGGTGAGAGAGAGAGAGAACGTGAGAGAGAGAGAGAGAGCTTGAGGGTTTGGTTCAGTTTGCAAAACTGATCAATTGTCTCACATTTTTCCTTGTATAGGCCCTCAGTCAACCCAAGTGAAAAATACTACTAGGTTTAGGAATTAATTGAATAATTTTCTGATTTAAAAAGCTAATTAAAACTAATTAAAACTATATGAATAATTCTTATTCATATATAAAACATTTTAATTAAACTCCTCAAAATTAATAAATGCAATTTATGAAAGTCCCACAATAATGATTAATATTATTATGGCTTTAATTGAATAAATTGAATCCTTAAATGATTATACGATTTAATCTCCGAAACTATTTATAAATCATCATAATAATTATAGAAAATATTAGGGTATCACGTTCTATCCTCCTTAAAGAAGTTTCCTCCCGAAACTTGAAACATGAAGTAATCACTTCCCAAAACAAAAAGTGTTTACCATACGAAGGTATAAAACAATTTGTAGGACACTAACATATGCAAGATGAGCAAGTACGATCGTGATTCTAAGTTGATTAGCATGCACCATGCAATGCTTAATCATGCGATTCGTGCAAAGCGATAAACTAAATGAACTTTCGAGGCGTGACATTCTACCCTCCTTAAAAAGAGTTTCGTCCCGAAACTCAAGTGGGACTAGTACCTTCTAGGAAGAGGTCTGGATACTTCTCACACATCATGGATTCAGCTTCCCATGTTGCTTCCTCTAGACCTTGTCGGGACCAAACGACTTTGACGATAGGAATAGTCTTTGTTCTAGTTGAGCGCTCTTTGCGATCCACTATATTGATAGGATGCTCTTCATAAGTCAAACTTTCATCGAGATCGATCATTTCAGGTTGATGGACATGAGTTGGATCATGTACGTATCGCTTCAACTAGGAGCCATGCATGAAACACACTATGGACTTTTGCGAGTTCCACAGGTAAAGCTAGTCGATAAGCAACCTCACCAATCCTTTCCAGGATCTCGTAAGGACCAATGTAACGAGGACTTAACTTCCCCTCATGACTAAAACGGATGACACCTTTGGTAGGAGATACTCGCCAAAAGTACCTTGCTTACCACCTGAAACTCTTCAAGTTTACGACCTCTATCAGCGTACGATTTTTGGCGATCTTGAGCACTACGCATCTTCGCTTGAATCACTTTGACTACATCGACGGTCTGCTGGATCATTTCTGGACCCAAATTTGCAGTTTCACTAATATCGTTCCAACAAACAGGTGATCTACACTTCCTTCCATACAATGCTTCATATGGCGCTCGATCAATACTTGAGTGATAGCTATTGTTGTAAGAAAATTCGATCAACGGAATGTGTGTATCCCACGAGCCTCGATACTCGAGAGCACACGCGCGTAGCATATCCTCTAAAGTCTGAATCATCCTTTCCGTCTAACCATCATACACAGGATGAAAAGCTGTACTGAACTTCAATTTTCTTCCAAAAGCTTCTTGCAGTTTCTGCCAAAAGTGTGATAGAAATCTCGCATCTCTATCTGAAACGATATCTTCTAGAACACCATGAAGTGTCATGACTTCCTTGATGTAAGCATCTGCTAGCTTTTGTCAAACGATCCACAATGACCCAAATGGCGTTGTTCTTCTTCTGCGTCAATGGTAAACCCATGACAAAGTCCATTGAAATTGAGTTCCATTTCCACGTAGGAACTTCAAGCAATTGTATCATTCCACCAAGTCTCTTGTGTTCGATCTTGACCTTCTAGCACGTTAGACACTTAGCCACGAATTCAGCGAGGTCTTGTTTCATACCTTTCCACCAAAACATTTGGCGAAGGTCTTTGTATAGCTTGTCTCCACCAGGATGTACAGAATAAGGTGTATTGTGAGCTTTACCCAGAATCCGACTCTTGGTCTCCGGGTCATTCGGCACACAGACACGATCTTGAAATCTCAAGACACCGTCTTGACCAGTAGAAAAGTCCACGGATATACCCTCATCTTTGTAGCGTAGAATCCGCTGAAGATCCTCATCTGAACTCTGTTTACCCTTGATCTCCTCGAGTAAGGTTGGTCAAACTGACATATGCGCTAAGGTACATTGAACGTCACCTTTCAGCACAATCTCCACGTCTAGACTTTGCAAGTCACGAATTATCTCCTTCGGAAGCACTAAAGCAGTGTTCAATGTATGACAAGTCTTTCTACTCAAAGCGTCAGCTACCACGTTAGCTTTCCCTTCGTGATACTGAATGTCGATATCGTACTCCGTCAGTAACTCTAGCCATCTTCTTTGTCACATATTCAACTCCTTTTGTGTGAATATGTACTTGAGACTCTTGTGGTCCGTGAACATCTTGACAGCAGAACCATAAAGATTGTGTGTCCAAATTTTCAAGGCAAATACGACAGCAGCGAACTCTAAGTCGTTAGTATGGTCATTATCCTCGTGCTTCTTCAGTTGTCTTGAGGCATAAGCCACTACCTTACCATGTTGCATCAAAACACAGCCTAAGCCATGCTTAGACGCGTCACTGTAGACTTCGTACCCTTCAGTTCCCGATGGCAAAGTCAAAATCGGTGCACTCGTAAGACGTTTCTTCAAATCTTAAAAAGCAGCTTCACACTTTTCAGACCATACGAACTTTGTCGTCTTCTTCATCAAGTTCGTCATAGGCTGCGCTGTCTTTGAGAATCCTTCCACAAATCTTCGATAATAACCAGCTAATCCAAGAAACTTTTGACCTCGGTCACGCTCTTTGGTGCGGAGCAGTCTATAACAGCTCTAATCTTTTCCGGGTCAATAGCAACTCCACTCTTAGACACCACGTGTCCTAAGAATGAAACAGTTTCTAACTAAAACTCGCACTTCGACAACTTGGCGTACAACTGATGTCGTCTAAAAATTTCCAAAACGGTTCGCAAGTGTTTCTCGTGCTCAGCAGCGTTCTTCGAATAGACCAAAATATCGTCAATAAAGACAACTACGAACTGATCAGATAAGGCTGGAACGTATGGTTCATCAAATACATAAACTTCGCAGGTGCGTTCGTCAACCGAAAAGGCATAACAGTAAACTCATAGTGTCCATAACTCGTCCTAAATGTGGTCTTTGCAATTTTCGGCTCGGAAATCCTGTGTTGATGGTATCCTGAATGTAAGTCGGTATTGGAGAAGACGGTCGCTCCTCGGAGTTGGTCGAATAGGTCGTCAATCCTCGGAAGTGGGTAACGATTCTTGATCGTAATCTTGTTCAACTCACGGTGGTCTATACACAACCTCATACTACCAAGGCGATACACAACCTCATTCTTGATCCTTCTTACGCACAAATAAGACAGGAGCACCCCAAGGCGATACACTAGGACGTATGTATCCCTTCTCTAGTAGATCCTCGAGTTCCGTTTTCAGTTCCTTCATCTCTGCAGGAGCCATACGATACGGAGCTTTCGAGATTGGAGCAGAACCTGGAGCTAAGCCAATCGTAAAGTCAACAATGCGTTGCGGAGGCATTCCGGGAATTTCGTTTGGAAAGACGTCAGCGTACTCCGAAAGAACTGGAATAGGTTTTGAGACTTCAGCTTCTCGACTTGTATCCACCACATGACATAGGTAAATCTCTTCACCTTTAGTCATGCACTCCTTTGCTTTCATGGTCGCCACTACTTTCAACTTTGGCTTGACTACGACTCCTTTGTAGGTCATCCTTCTACCCTTTGCTCCACGCAACGACACACGTTGCTCAAAGCACTCTATCTTAGCCCTGAACTTGGCTAACCAATCCATTCCCAAAATTACATCAAATTCCTTCAAATCCATCTGAATCAAATCCGCAGGCAAATTGGAACCAGCTATCCTAATCGGACACTTTTCATACAACGCTTTACAATTAACAATTGACCCATCTAGCATCCTAATGTTTGCACTATACATAGAACTAGGCTCTAAACCTATCTTAGATGCAAAGCTCTTAGAAAGAACAGAATGCGTTGCACCACTATCAAATAAAACAAAAGCAGGTTGAGAGTTAACGAGAAAAGTACCAGAGATCACATTCGGGTTCGCCTCAGCTTCATTGCGGTTCAGCACATAAACCCTTCCTTTCACCCCTCTATTGTTGTTGTTGTTGTTGTTGTTGTTCTGCACGGGGTTGGCAGGTGCGGGAAGTAGTGCTTGATTGTTCGCAGCAAGAGCAGCAATATTGTTGCGGTTGTTGTTGTTGTAACCCCCATTTCCACGGAGTTACCACCATTTCCACGATTCCATTTCCATTTTCACCACGATTGCAGTTGTTATCTCGTATCTGACCATTGTCGTTCCTTCCACGACTCCAGCATTCAGAAGCTTTGTGACCAGGCTTGTTGCACTCGTAGCATTGAATCACGTCACGACGACAGTTCTTGCCAGGATGCGTCTTATTGCAGCGACTACAAGGCGTATTCCTCCTAGCTAAGATCGTAGCTCTATGACTGTTTGAGTCACGGTTCATGTTCCCGTTGTGGTTCTGACTACCACCTTGGTTGATTTGATTGCTGTGGTTCGGCCTTGGCCTCTTATCAGCCCCATTTGACTGGGAAGAACTCCCATCGTCACGTTTATGCTTCCCGAGCAACGAATCACGACGATCCACAACACGCTCTTGGTTCAAGGCTTTCTCGTACGATCCTTGGAAGGTCAGCGAGTTTCTCATAACAAAACGCTGTATGTCCCACTTTAAACCATCCTCGAACCTTTCAACAAGCTCAGCTTCTGTCGTCACCAAATTAGATGCAAAAGCAGCAAGCTCGTTGAACTTTGTTGCGTACTCTGCTACAGATAGCTTCCCATGATAGATGTTCTCGAATTCCTGTTGCTTCTGGCGACGGAAAGCTCTAGGGTAAAACCTTTCACGAATAGACTCTTTGAACTCGGTTCACCTGTAATTCTTGATAGCTAGTAGCTCAGTTCCTACGTCACTCCACCACTTGTTAGCCTCGCCCTTCAGGTAGTACGTAGCGGTGTTGACCTTCATGTTGTTGGGCCGACTAGTCGCCCTAAACAACTTCTCGAACTCAGTAATCCAGTTCTTAAGCTTGGTGGGCTCGGAGCCACCCTCAAACTTTGGAGGTTTGAGTGCATCAAAGTCCCTAAAGTTGCGCGTCTCAAGGTTTTGCGCATTGTGATCTTGCTCTTGGCGCTCTAGCTGGGGCATGATGTGTTCTACGACATTGGTGAGTCCTACTTCTAGCCTCGCGAGGCGGTCGTTGGTTGCCATTATAACAAATCTGAGACATAAAAGAGCAGTGGTTGATCACCATTTCAGTAAAACTGGCACGTTTGACCCAAATTGAGGTCTAATGGAGAGATATAGGTTATAATTCAAACCAATCTCTTGACAATTAGCAAATAGCATTTAAGTTTCAATGATCGACCTTGCATTGTAGGTCTAAGCAACATACTTGCTTTGAATCTTCTCAGTTTTCATGCATAATAGTTCAATATGCAATAACAAAGTAGACACATTGGTCTCACACGATGGATAAGCAATAACATTCACAATTCACACATCGAGGATCCATACTATTTTAGTAGGGCGATAAAAAATGACATTTGATTGCATACAATACATGCTTAGCCTTTGGCTCACATTTAATATAATCATGCTTAATGAAAATTTTGCCATAATTCCGACATGGATTTCCCATCATGTCTACGCAACACGAGATAGCATTATGAAGCTATGAGTCAACCATGCAATTATGTGATAAAACGATCATTTAAAACAAATTCTCAACGATATCATATAATCAAATGAAATAGTCTTGCAATGAGACAAATTGCAAATAAATAACAATCACAAATATTTATTGCCTATGCAACTACATCAACATCAAACTTGACCACGCAGGGCCATCACAATAGCTAATAGTTCAATAAAACTCAAGTAAAACTACTAAGGCAATCATCTAGTTCTACTTGACACTAGCACACATTTTCTTCGCGCTAGGGGACTCTTCATGATCGTCCTTCCTCCTAGGTTTCACCTCTTTGCAGGGCGTGTATGGATAAGCATATCCAGCAATTTTCTAGGGCATGAAACGCTTCCTAAAATCATCAGCTTGCTTGTGTTTCTTGGTCTCGTACATATCCTTTGGCGCGGGTACTAGCACATGGTTCACCTTCCACTCGAACTTGGACAGGCATAACTCAGCTGCAACGCCTCTAAATCAGAGAGACCATCTCGTACCTTCTCCGTACTTCTTCTCGTGCCAGTGACCACTCTTGGAGACTACATCGTCGTACTTCTCCTTGAGTCCCAGCCAAGGATGGATGTTAGGCAGACCAGCCAGTAGTAGCTCTACCCATAAGCCTTCGTGTAGACTCGTGCGATTCTTGTACTGATAACGCTCGATCGGAATATAAGCACGTCGTATGTAGATACGTATATCCTCGAGCTCAGCATCAGTAGCAAAGAACGGCTCCACAGGAGGAGACCAATTTGCAGCAGGAGTAGGTGCAACAATAGGTGCAGGAGTAGGCGCAATGTTGTGGTCGCTCTCGACACTAATATCTTCCAAATCCGGCTATCATCGTTCTTTTCCGGTGGTGTATACTCAGAGGGATCTTCCTCTTCATCAACTACATGTGCGGCGGGTGCGGCTGGCACGGGGCGTGTGGCCTCGTCGCGTGCGGCAATCCCGTGCGCGGCGGGGTCTTGCGCGGTCTCGTGGAACACGTTCGCATCGTTTCCGGTTGACTCTCTATCCGATGAAGCGACATACTCTATAGGTTGTGCACGATGGGCTAGGGTGCGTGCCCTATGGTGTGCAGTCGTCATCCGCGTAGTAATTCTTGTCCTTACCATCTACAAGTAGACAATCAAACAATAAGAATATTATAAATCACAAGTAAAGTGATTTCAAATAATTCCTATCTTCTAAGACTACTACGCTCAACGGCTTTAATTATATTTTATTTTCCCAAAATAAAGCTAACCTTTATTAATTCATCAATTAAACCTAAGCAACCTTTTTAAACTTAGGGCTCTGATACCATTTGTAACACCCCCGAATTCGCAATGATTTCCTGGAAACTATCGACGTCGTTGTGAACGACTCGACATCGCTGAACCGTCCCAAACCTGAGGGCTGTCACTGCAACATTTATCACTAAGGAGTAATAAGCAGAAAGAAAGACTAGGCATCAAAAAGAGCTTAATAAGGAACTAAACAATCTAAAGCAGTTAATAACAGAGTTGTCTATATAGTGAGCTATAAACCATTAAACCAATTTATTACAACTTGCCTTCAAAGGGCTAAATCCAATAAAATCCCAACGATCTAAACTGAACAGAAAGAGTTCTAAAAACCGACGCCAACTCTACCTTCCAAGCTGTACGTCCTCAATCAACTAAACATGCACTTTGGTTTCCGTGACAGAAACAAAATACAGAAGAAAAGAAAAGAAACAAAAGAGAAACAAAAATCACATAAACTGAAT
>CM076140.1:34072500-34095000 GCA_038025085.1 Tetragonia tetragonoides
CACAGCCTAACCACAACCTGTCCTTACATCAGGACCAGAAAGACAACAAACCTACACACAAAACTATTGCAGATTTTGAAAAACAAACCAAAACAGGAAAAATAAATTATTACAGATTACTCAACCATTCTCTATCCTTCTTGGAGATCCTCTTAACCCTTATTACAAGAATTCTAGCTCGAATTGCACACTGAATCTGCTGGAAAATGACCACATTTGGCACTTGTTTACCTTCAACACAACTCTGATTCCTAGCTTGCCATATCCAGTATACCAACCCTGCAAATGCAGCAGCAAGAGTCTTTTTCACCACTGTAGATTTCTTCTGCCTGTCCACCCAGTTTAGGATACCCTGAATTGACACTGACATTGCTGTACAGCCAAGCCAGTCTTTTACCATCTGCAGAACTACACCTGACTTTGAACATCCAAAGAAGATGTGCTCATGAGATTCAGGAAACTCAGTACACATGCTGCATAACCCCTCATCTGACAGGATCCCCATAGTCTTCAACCTATCTCTGGTTAATAATCTCTTGTGGTGAGCCAACCAGAAGCAAAAATTGTATCTAGGCATAGAAACATTACCCCACAGTAGGTTAGCATGTCTCCATTTGGGCAGGGTACCCAACAAGTATGCATACCCACTGGAGGTTGAGTAGTGACCCTCCTGTGCAAGAGACCAAACAGTACCATCTTCATAAGCATTAACAAACATGCTTTTGATTTTATTCAATTTCAGCCAGTACCAACTGCTTCCTGTTGGTGGAATATAATCCCAAAACCTCTTTTGCTTCAGATACACTCCATTAAACCATCTCACCCATATGGTGGCTTTCTTAGTTGCCACATCCCATATATGTTTAAAACTCCATTTTTTCTAGGTCTGCACACAGTATCCCAAGCCACTAAGCTCATTTTCTTCTTCTGCTCATTTGCCCCCTTTAGGAAATTCCTGCATTTTTGCTCAATGGCTTTCATAACTCCTGTAGGCGGAAGAAAGATACCCGACCACTAGATGTGAATAGAGAATAAAACTGAATTAATCAGTTGAGCTCTACCAGCATAAGAAAGGTGCCTGGAAGCCCAAGATTGGAGCCTTTTTGTCATTTTCTTCACTAATACTTCACAATCCAGTTTACTCCATTTGGAAGGAGACAATGGAACACCCAAATATTTCATGGGAAAGGAGCCTTCTCTGAAACCAGATAAATGGATCAGCCTGCATTTTTGAGTATTATTTACTCCAACAATATATATTTGACTTGTCTTTATTTGCCTCTAAGCTACTAACATATGAGAAATAGGACAGGCTTTCCTTGATAATGGCTTTGGATTTTTCTTCAGCTCTGCAGAAGACCATTAAATCATCAGCAAAACACAGATGATTTAATGTGAGAGATTTACACATGGGGTGCCAGTTGATTCATTTATCCATGCAAGCTAGCTTCAGGATTCTAGAAAGAAACTCCATCACAAGGACAAAAATTAGAGGAGAACAGGGTCTCCATGTCTAATGCCACGCCTAGCCTCAAAATAGCCATGTTTGTTACCATTGAGGTTGATGCAAAAGCTAGCTGACTGCACACAAGCCATAATCCAGTCACTGAACTTCTTTGGGAATCCATAATCATTAAGCATTTCCTGTATGAAATCCCAGTGGATGGTATCATAAGCCTTCCTAAAGTCAATCTGTATGATACACCTTGGGGTAGTGTATTTTCTTCTGTAGTGTTTGATCAGGTCTTGAACAATCATAATGTTGTGCACAATTGACCTCTGTGCCACAAAATCACCCTGATTCAATCCAACCAGTTCAGGGAGAACCTTGGAAAACCTATTGCACAGAATCTTGGAAATGCATTTGTAGAGAGCATTGCAGCAAGCAATGGGCCTGAATTCAGAAGCTTGCTCTTCTTCAAGAACTATTGGAACAAGGCACAAATATGTAGTATTCAACTGCTTAAGCATTTTTGCAGAAGAATAAAAATCTAAAATTGCTTCAGTCACATCATTACCCACAATCCCCCAAGCTTCCTTGAAAAATCAGAGCCAAAGCAATCTGGTCCAGGGCTTTTATTGATATCAATTGAGAACATAGCTTGCTTCACTTCACTAGCTGTAATTAGGGCTATAAGCTCCATCTGTTGGTGCAAGTTTAGTTTATGCACTGCTGAAAAGATGCAAGAGTCTGAAGGAACCTTATTTTTGTCTGTCACCCCCAGCATGCCTTTGTAGAAAGATGCAAGTTGCTCCATCACCATACACTGATCATGCAGTAGAACCCCCTCCTTATTTTTCAATGAATAAGTTATGATTTTCTCCCTTTTCTGTTTCAAAATAGCATAAAAATAATGGGTATTTTCATCCCCCAATTGTATCCAGTTGATTTTGCTTTTTTGGTGCAAAGAAGACTCTATAGTTGTATTAAGTTGAACATAATTCTGCCTAGACACTCTCTCCAGCTGTTGCAGGTGTTCATCAAGAGGATTGTTGTTGGCCACATCTTGGGCCTCTAGCATCTTCTCTCTAGCTGCACTAGCTTGCACTATAATATCAGCAAACTCATTTTTATTCAAGGTTCTCAAAACCTTTCTCACATTCTTCAATTTCTGACAAATTCTATACATTTTTGTGCCTTGGACATCAGTGTTCCAGACATTCTGAACCAGATTACCAATCTCTCTGTGTTTGCACCAAATATTAAAGAATCTAAAAGGACTTATCACCCTAGGAGCCTTAAGGGTAAGGCAAATGCTTAAAGGAGAATGATGAGACACTCCCTCAGGCATGAACTGGACTATGTACTGATCAAAACTGTGGAGCCAGAAACTGTTTGCAAAAGCCCAGTCAATCTTAGAATAGACTCTCCCCCCCTTCTCATGCCTATTATTCCAGGTATATCTACAACCCATCCAACCAAGTTCAGTAAGAAAACAATCCTGCAAACACTTCTTAAAATCATGTATTTCAGCTAGTGTTACAGGCAAACCCCCTTGCTGTCTCCAACACACAGCATACTGTTAAAATCCCCTGCCACAAGCCAAGGAGACTGGCATTTTGTAGCATATACCATTAAATCCCTTCATAATTCAAGTCTTTCTTCTTTCTCATTATAGCCATAAACCACAGCAATGACAAAATCCTTCTTTTCAGCCAAATGACAAATATTACAGATGACCAGTTGTGCAGAGGAGAAAATAATAGCAACATTTAATCCATATCCTTCCCACATGATAGCTATCCAAATTAATAAAAGACTCCCATCCTTAAAAATCTTTTATTGCAAGTATCAAAATTTGAGGCTCTAATTTTAGTTTCAAGAAAAGCCACAAAACAAAAATTATTTCTATTGCAAAATTGAGATACCTCCTTTTGCTTATTAGGGCCATTAAGCCCTCTGACATTCCAAATAAGGACCCTATCCATGTCCATCTGACATGATAGGGCTTTGACCTGCTCTGGTCACCTCCTCAATCTGCTGCACCTTCTGCATTTCCTGATTAGGTGCAGTAATGTCATGGGCTTCCTGTGTAGTGTGCTCATCCTGCAGCCCTTAAATCTGGTTTGAAAGATGAGTAGGTTCCACATTCCCTCTCCCATGAAGCATTGGCTGAGGTTGCCTGAACCCCCCTCTTTGTCCTCTGCCCATTCTGCCTCTCACGCCATTGCCTTGTCTGCCTCTACCCCTCTGAGCTACTTGCCATTGTGGAGCTACCCTCTGCTCAGGTAGAACCTGCCTTGGAGCCACTGGTGATCAATTAGGTCCTGCACGGGCTGGTCATTCTGTACAGCTTGTGGGACTGGAACCCTAGCCTTTTTCCTGCATTCAGCTTCTAAATGTCCATATTTCTTGCAATGTTAACAAATGGTAGGTTTTCAGTCATATTCTACCACCTGTTCCATAACTATGCCCCTTTCATCTTTGAAATACCCCTTTTCTGGGAATTTACTGCCTATCTCCACTTCAATCATCACTCTAGCATAAGGTATACCCACTTTTAATTCAGTATTTTTGTCAGCCATCATAGGCCTCCCCAACAAGCTTGCAATCTTACTAAGGCCCCTTGCATTCCAATATTTGACACTTAAACCAGGAAATTTAACCCAGATAGGGACTAAAGTAAGTTCTTCACTGTCATAATCAACATTTTCAGATCAAGGTCTCACAATCAGTGGTTCATTGTCAAAATGGAAAACCCCTTCCTGTAATACAGCATCACGTTGTTCTAGAGAATCAAACCTTAACAAGACATGGCCATTACGCATCATTTCAATTTTATTCATCCCTTTATTAGCCTAGATTCTTCTCAAAAATCCACTAAACACATTAATTGGAGGACGAGCACCCAAAACATAGCATACCACAGCTTGATTCCAATAGCTAATTTCAGATTGTATGTCTTGTAGATTAATTTTACCTGTTGGCTGACCATTATGCATAGTGGGTTCAACAAATTCAAAACGAAATCCAGCATTTCTCAATTTTGTTATATCAAACCTGTCCCAAGCAGAGGGGTTACCTGTAGTATTCGCTTGCCCTGATTAATCTGCCTCCATTGCAGCAACCTCGTCCTCCCCAGAGAAATGAGTACGAGCTTTGCTCTGCAATTTCGAGAGCCGTGAATTAATTTTCTCTCGAGCAAGTTCCAGTTGTTGAACTGTCTCCTGTTGAACATCAGGAGTAAGGATGTCCGGAGCTTCAAGTTCATGAGCCAGGTTCCTAACTACCCGATCAAGATTTGGCCTCTCATTACTTTGGGGTTCATGATTCACCGTAGACACTAGGCTATTAGGTTCCATGTTTACACCACCATGCTTTTCACCTCCTTGCTTAGCTTTCTCCTTTCTCACCATGAACTCAGTGTAGGAAGCTTGCGCTAGGGGAAAGAGGAGAGAGAATTTCTAGAGAGAGAAAGTTTTCGCCCGCGATGCTAATGTTTTTTTTTGGTGCAAGTCAGAAATTGTATTATTGCTCACTGTAATGTAACAAGATTACAGTCCTTAGGCAATGCAGATCCAAGGCCACCTACTAGGTAGGGTTCCTTTTTGCTACATCCCTCTACTACCTTACAACCCTTCAATCTGGTGCAACTCACTACAGGCAGTGGTTCACCATCTCTGTACACATTACAATTTACAAAAATTAATCCTCACCATCTCTGTAAACATTACAATTTGCAAAAAATTATTTCTGACTTACAGCAAAATACAAAAACATATATAGCTAAAAATGTTACAACTTCTTCTAGCTTTTCGACTCTGTTTGGAGCTGTTACATTCCTCATTCTGCCGTGCTACATCAACCTGCTGCTGATTACAGAATTTCCTTGTTTTCCACTGAATCTGCTTCTTCCTGCTTCTGCTTTGCTTCTGCCCTCTACTCTGAATCCTCTGCTGGTGCAGTCTTCCAGAGCTGATTCATTCCACCTTCTTCCTTGCATCAGCATCCTACTGGTTTCCTGTGCAATCTACTGGTTCCTGCTACCTGATTTAGAGTCTGGCTGCATCAACCTGCTTCTGATTCCCTTCTGGAACCTGCTGTCCATCCCTGTCCAATTTAATTTCAGACTATATCCCCCCTATCCAGATCTTGTCCCTGCTGGAGATCTTCCTCTTGCTGTTGCAGCATTGTTGGATTCTGCATCTGACTGCTTGCGATGCTAATGTTTTTTTTTTTTTGGTGCAAGTCAGAAATTGTATTATTGCTCTCTGTAATGTAACAAGATTACAGTCCTTAGGTAATGCAGATCCAAGGCCACCTACTAGGTAGGGTTCCTTTTTTCTACATCCCTCTACTACCTTACATCCCTTCAATCTGGTGTAACTCACTACAGACAGTGGTTCACCCGCTCTGTAAACATTACAATTTGCAAAAATTGTTTCTCACTATCTCTGTAAACATTAAAATTTGCAAAAATTATTTCTGACTTACAGCAAAATACAAAACATATATATCTAAAAATATTACAACAAAAACTTCCAGGAGCTGATTCATTCCTCCTTCTTTCTTGCTTCATCTACCTGCTGTGCCCACTCAAGCTGATCCACATCACTCTACTGTCTAGCTCCCTGTACAGGTACTGGAGTCCTGCATTCCTTCTGTTTTTTCCTGCAAAAACCTCTCCTGGAGTCTGGTCCTGCCTATCTGCTGGGTCTGCTGTGGTACACAGATCAGCTTAAAATCTCTCTAACCATTTTTTTATCCCTGCTGTTGATCTTTCTCATCCTGCTGCATTGCTGCTGAAAACTGCTGCCTGAATTCCTGCACAGCTGCATTTGTTCTGATTCAGAGTCTCTCTGTAACAATCTGTTTCTGTAGCCTTCCTGGAGCCCTTTTCCTCAATGTCCTCTGCTGGGGCATTCTTCCTGAGCTGATATATCTTCCCTTTTTTTCCTGCAATCACAGTTTGCTGCCTTCCTCCTGCTATCCATTGTCTTGATTTCTATACAGGTACTGATGTCCTGCTGTCTCAGCTGGTTGCTCATCTGGTGCAGTTCTGTCTTTCTACCTGAGTCTTCTGTGGTGCAAGAGCAATTAAATTCTTTCTAGCCATTTTTTGTCCTTGCTGTTTATTTTTCTCAGTCTGCTGCACTGTTGTATTCTGACCCTCACTGGTTGTTGGATCTGCTGCATGGTCTGCATCTCAGTAAGAGTGCTTCCCACAAAATGTTTAATGTTCCTGCTTCTCCACAGCCAGTATACTGCTGCTGCTATCCCAGCTGCATACACTTCCTTCCTGAAATTTGAGCATTTCTGCCTACTTATCCAGTTCAGCAAGCTCTGAATTGTGTTTGTTCTTGATGTAATCTGTAACCAGCTTCTTACTTGCTCTAAAACACCTGCAGCTATATTACATGTGAAGAAAAGGTGATTATGATCTTCTGGCTTTGCTTTGCACAGGTTGCATACATCATCTCCATTCAGGAAGCCCATTTTCTGCAATCTGTCCTTAGTTAACAATCTTCCCTGTTGAGCCAACCATAGGCAGAAGCTGTGTCTTGGCATTGTTACTCTTCCCGAAATCAGATTGGCATGTCTATATTTAGGCATATCTCCCATCAAAGTGCTATATCCCCTTTTAGCTGTATAGCAACCATCTGCATCTCTTTTCCAGACCCCTCTGACTGTGTAATGCTCCTGGAAATAGCTCTTGCTTTTGTTGAGTTTGGTCCAGTACCAGCTGGCACCCCACACTGGTGCATAGTCCCAGAGATTGGTGCCTTTCAGATATATCCCATTTATCCATTTTACCCACAAGGTATCTTTTTTTGTGGCTAAATCCCAGATATCTTTTCCATTCAGAGCCAAATTAAACCATTTGCAATTTTTTATGTTTATGCCCCCATTTTTCCTAGGTCTGCATACTATATCCCATGCCACCAGGTTGGTTTTATGCTTCTGCTCAGTGGAACCCCATAAGAAATATCTGCATTTTTGTTCTTTATTTTTAAGTACCCCTGCAGGCATTATGAAAATGCTAGACCAGTACACATGTATAGAGAAAAGCACAGAATTTATGAGTTGAGCTCTTCCTGCATATGATAGATTCCTAGAGGCCCATATCTGTAATTTTTTGGTCATTTTATCAACCAAGCACTCACAGTCAATTTTGCTCCATTTAGATGGTGAAAGTGGGACTCCCAAATACTTCATAGGTAATGTACCCTCCCTGAACCCAGATAATGCTAACAATTCTCTTTTTGTTTCCTCATCCACACCAGCTATGTAAAGGTTAGATTTCTCCTTATTAGCATACAGACCAGTAGCTTGTGCAAAGTAATTTATGCAATTCATCATAATACTTATAGATTCAGGGCCTGCTTTGCAGAAACACATCAAATCATCAGCAAAGCACAAGTGACTCAAAGCTAGTTCCTTGCACATGGGGTGCCAGCTGAAGCTTTTGTCCCTACATGCTATTTTCAGAATCCTTGAGAAATACTCCATGACCAGCACAAATATCAATGGGGATACTGGATCTCCTTGTCTGATGCCACGTTTAGCAAGAAAGAATCCATGTACCCCTCCATTTATGTTGATGCTGAAACTTGCAGTTTGTATACATTCAAGTATCCATCCAATGAACTTAATTGGGAATCCATACCCTTGCAGCATCTCCTTGATAAAACTCCAGTGGATTGTATCATAAGCTTTCCTCAGGTCTATCTTCATCAAGCATCTAGGTGAGGATTGCTTCCTGTTGTAGTGCTTGATTAGGTCCTGACATATCATGATGTTGTGCACAATTGACCTCTGTGCCACAAAGGCACCCTGGTTCACAGAGATGAGGTCAGGTAGCACTGTTGCCAATCTCCCACATAGGATCTTTGAAATGCATTTGTATATGGTGTTGCAGCATGCTATAGGTCTAAAATCAGAGGCTTTTTCAGGGTTCCCTATTTTGCTGCACAAGACAAAGGTTAGTTGCATTCACCTCTTTCAGCATTTTAGAGGATTCAAAAAAATCTATAATTGCATTGGACACTTCTTCCCCGACAATACTCCATGCTTCCTTGAAGAAGCCTGAGCCAAAGCCATCAGGGCCTGGGCTTTTATTCTTATCAATGTCAAACATAGCTCTCTGTACTTCCTCAACAGTCACTGGATCACTAATGCTCATCTGTTGTTGCATATTTAATTTCTTCCCTGCTGTAAAGAAACTCTCCTCTGCTGTAGTGCCTCTGGTGCCTGATACCCCCAGCATCTTCCTGTAAAACCCCACAAATTCTTCAATAATCAAATCTTTATCCTCCAATAAGATGCCCTCTTGTGTCTTGATGGAGTGCAATCTGTTTTGTTGCCTTCTCTGTTTCATAATTGCATGGAAAAACTGATTGTTTCCATCTCCCAGTTGCACCCATCTGGCCTTGCTCTTTTGTTGAAGGAATGTCTCAGCTGCCAGGTTTAGGTCATTGAACCTTTTCCTAGCCTGAATTTCTCCCTTCTGCAGTAGCTCATTTAGTGGCTCTTTGCTTGCATCTTCCTGTGCTTGATTCATCACTGATCTAGCAATATCAGTCTGTACTAAAATATCACTAAATTCAGCTCTGTTAAGCTTTTTCAAGGCCTGTTTCACATTTTTCAGTTTTTGGTAAACCCTAAACATTTTAGTACCATGTGTTCTACAATTCCATGCTTGCTACACCAAGGCTAGGAATTCAGAGTGGAGGCACCACATATTAAAGAATTTAAAGGGTGTTTTATTTATAATTTGGTTTTTGTGCAGATTTATGTAGATAGGGGAATGATCAGATACATCCTCTGGCATGAACTGTAGGGTGCACTGGTCAAACTCCTGCATCCATAAACTATTGACAAAAACCCAATCTATCTTAGAGTATACTCTTTCCCTCCCTTCATGCCTATTGTTCCAGGTGAATGGGCACCCAGACCAACTCATTTCAGTGAGGAAACAACTATCCATACAGGATTTAAAATCCTGGATTTCAGCAAAGGTGACTGGCAAACCACCTTGTCTGTTCCCAGGTAGCAAAACATTGTTGAAATCCCCCCCAACAATCCATGGTTTGTTGCAGATAGTTGCAAAATCATTAATGTCCTTCCACAATTGCTTCCTATCTTCTTTCTCATTCATTCCATATACAAAACTCACCACAAAATCCTTTTTCCCCTCCTTGTTTCTCACATTACAAATCACCATTTGCACAGAGGAAAAAATAATATCAACATGAAAATAATTAGGTAACCACCTAATCCATATTCTACCATGTCTGTGTTCATTGTGGTTGCTAAAAGATTCCCATTCTGGCATGAAACTATTTTTGCATTTTTCCATATTAACTAATCTAATTTTTGTTTCAAGAAATGCCACCAATCCACATTTATTTTTTTTACAGTAGAGGGCCACATCCCTCTGCTTGTTTGGGCCATTCAGGCCTCTAACATTCCAAATAAGCAACCTATCCGTGACTATTAGTCAAGATAGGATTCTTACCATGTTCTGGCTCTTCCTCTGGTGGTTGTTCTTCCTGCATTCCTGGCTCTGTTACTTGCCCTTGTACCTGTCTTCCCTCTTGTTCCCCATCTACTTCTTGCAGTATATCAAAGGGGTTCTGTAATTGGGTTGCTGTATTGTTGGTCTGTTGGACTTGTCTATAGACAACTCTTCCAGCCCTTGCCCCTCTCCCTGCATTGCTCATCCTGCCTCTGCCTCTCCCTGCATTCTGCCATTGCTGTGTTCTTGGCTTTGCTTGCTGTGCAGGTATTTGTTGCACAGGTATTGTCTGTGTCATAGGCTCCTGTATTGCTTTCTTTTTCCTGCATTCAGTCTCACTGTGTCCATGTTGTTTGCAGTGGTTGCACAGTACAGGTTTCCAGTCATACTCGACTTCTTGTTCCACTATGTTCCCCCTTTCATTCTTGTAGTGTACCTTATCTGGATATTTCCCCCCTATCTCCACTTCAATCAACACTCTGGCATACTGGATCCCTACTTTCAGTTCAGTGTTTCTGTCAGCCATCATTGGTCTGCCTACCAAGCTTGCCATTTTACTCAGCCCTACTGCATTCCAATATTTGATACTCAGACCCGGGAATTTGACCCAAATAGTAACAGATGTTAGCTCCTCATGAGCATAGTCTATATTCTCAGACCAAGGTCTCACAATCATTGGTTTGTTGTCAAAATGATAAACCCCCTCCTCTAGCACTGCATCTCTTTGTTCCATTGAATCGAATCGCACAATAACTAGTCCATTTTTCATCATAGCTATTTCATTCATTCCCCTCTTCGACCAAATTCTCCTAAGGAATCCACTAAGCACACAGATAGGTGGTCTTGACCCCATAACATAGCAAACAACAGATTGATTCCAATAATTAATTTCAGATTCTATGTCCTTGAGGTTTATTTCTCCTACAAGTTTTCCATCGAGCATTACGGGTGCTATAAAATCTAATTTAAATACAGCATTTTTGAGTTTTGTAATGTCAAATTTTTCCCAAGCAGAAATTTTACCTGAATCTGCAAATTGTTGCTGTTTTTCTTGTGGTACAGTTTCGACCTGCTCTTCATCGGAGGCTTGATTGCTGGCCCTTTCCTTCATCTTCGACATCCAAGAATTAATTTTTTCTTGCGCTAATTCAATTTGCTGCATAGTTTCAGTATGCACTTCCGGTGTCATGATGTCTGGGTCCTCCAATTCATCCGTTAGATTTCTCATAACTCGACCTGGGTTTTCATGAGTTGCGCTCGAACGTTTTCTCTGTGTCACATTCTTCGTGGGACAAGGTGGAGCTGTCGATTTCTTCGCACCCTCATCATCGTTTCCATTCCCTCGCTTAGATTTCTCTTTCTTCCCCATCGAACTCAGGGTTGTTAATGGAGTTTAACGAACTCTGTGGAGAAGAAAGGGGAGAGTAGGGCCCGAAAACGGGCGACATGTGTGATATCTGAGTTCGGGAATCGAGGTGACCCTCCCGAGGCACCGGGGGTCCCCTAGGGCCATAATAGAGCCCTCGAAAAAATTTCGGGCGAAAACGGCAATCGGGCCCCGGGAATGCTCCAGGGGACGTGTCTTGGGCCTCCAAACGCAAAGTTTTCGATGTTAATATTTTCGCCCCATATCGCACGGGAGACCCCTAGGGGACATGGGAGGCCCCTAGGGTCGATTATTGGGTCTCTGATAGGCCTATAAGGGCAGTTTTACGCGATGCCAATGTTTCTTTTTTTTTTTTTTTTTTTTTGGGTGTAAAGATAGCAGCTTGCATAAAATAGATGGAAATGAGAAACATTTACAACCTAATGGCAATATAGAGAGGAAAGCCACCTACTAGGTAGGGTTCATTCCTTCTCCATATCCCAAGAAACATAGCCTAACAACAGCTTGTCCTTACAAACTGACCATAAGGACAAACAGACCTCACACACACACTAATACAGCATTTTGAAACAAAATAGACCAAATACAGAGGAAACATATTGTTACAAACTCAACAACCAAACTGTATCCTTCTTGGAGATCTTCTTGGTCTGGATTGTAGAGATTCTAGCTCGTACTGCACACTGAATCTGCTTGAGAATAATCATATTTGGGATTATTGTACCCCTGAAGCACATCTGATTTCTAGCTTGCCAAAGCCAGTACACCAACCCTGCAAAAGCTGCAGCAAAAGTTTTTTTCACTATTCTTGATTTCTTCTTTCTGTCCACCAAGTTCAGGAGAAACTGACCTAGCTGTGCAACCAAGCCAGTTTTTCACCAGCTGCAGAACAGTACCTGACTTCTCACAGTCAAAGAAGAGATGCTCATGTTATTCAGGAAACTCATTACACAGGCAACATAATCCCTCATCAGACAGAATCCCCATAGTCTTCAGCCTATCTCTTGTTAATAGCCTGTTGTGATGAGCCAGCCAGAAGCAGAAATTGTATCTAGGCAGAGCAACATCGCTCCATAGGAGATTGGCATGTCTACTTTTGGGCAGACCCACAAATAAGTATGTGTAGCCACTGGATGTAGTGTATTGACCCCTCTGTGACATAGACCAAACAGTACCTTCTTCATAGGCATTAGAAAACATGGTTTTTATTTTGTGTCGCTTCAACCAGTACCAAATGCTACCTGCAGGGGGGATATAATCCCAGAAACTCTGCTGCTTCAGATAAAACCCATTGACCCACCTTACCCACATGGTGTCTTTTTTGGTAGCCACATCCCAAATATGTTTCCCATTAAGAGCCAGGTTAAACAGTTTACAGTTTTTAATGTTTAAACCACCATGTTTTCTAGGCCTGCAGACAATATCCCAAGCCATTAAGCTCATCTTCTTCTTCTGTTCAGTAGTCTCCCATAAAAAAGCCCTGCATTTTTGCTCTATTGTTTTCAAAACTCTTGTAGGCAACACAAAAATGCCAGAGCAGTAAATGTGGATAGAGAATAACACTGAGTTTATCAGTTGACCTCTGCCAGCATAAGAAAGATGCCTGGATGCCCAATACTGCAACCTCTTGGTCATTTTGTCCACCAACACTTCACAGTCCAACTTGCTCCATTTGGACGGGGATAATGGAACACCCAAATACTTCATGGGAAAGGAGCCTTCTTTAAAGCCAGACAGTTGGATCAGGCTTTTCTTTTGAGTATTATTAACTCCAGCAACATATATATTTGATTTATCTGTGTTTGATTGTAAACCTGTGACATAGAAAAAGTAGCACAGGCTCTCCTTGATAATAGCAATAGATTTCTCCTCCGCTCTGCAGAAAGCCATTAAATCATCAGCAAAACACAAATGATTTAATGAGAGATCTTTACACTTAGGGTGCCAGTTGTAGGACTTGTCAAGACAGGCCATCTTCAGAATTCTAGAAAGAAACTCCATTACAAGGACAAAAATGAGAGGAGAGACTGGATCTCCTTGTCTGATGCCACGTCTAGCCTTAAAATACCTATGCTTGACTCCATTCAAATTAATGCAGAAACTAGCTGGCTGCACACAAGCCATAAGCCAGTCACTGAACTTCTTGGGGAAGCCATAACCAATAAGAATTTCCTGTATAAAATCCCAATGAATAGTATCATACGCCTTCCTTAGATCAATCTTCATAAGACACCTAGGGGTAGTGTATTTCCTCCTGTAATATCTGATCAGGTCCTGGACAATCATAATGTTGTGCACAATGGACCTCTGTGCAACAAAGGCACCTTGCTTCATTGCAACCAGTTCAGGGAGAACTTTTGACAACCTATTGCTCAAGATCTTGGAGATGCACTTGTAAATTGTGTTGCAGCAAGCAATGGGCCTGAATTCTGAAGCTTGCTCAGGGTTAGGAACTTTTGGAACAAGGCATAAATCTGTAGCATTCAGTTTCTTGAGCATCTTTGCAGAAGAGGAAAAATCTAAAATAGCATCAGTCACATCATCTCCTACAATCCCCCATGCTTCATTGAAAAGCTCCATTGAGAACATAGCTTGCTTCACCTCACTAGCTGTAATTGGCCCAATAAGCTCCATTTGCTGGTGAAGGGTTAATTTGTGCCCTGCTGAGAAGATACATGAGTCTGCAGGGACCCTATTTTTTCCTGTCACCCCCAGCATGTCTTTGTAAAAAGAGACTAATCCTTCCATCACCACACTCTGATCATGCACGAAAACCCCTTCTTTGTTTTTCAAGGAATAAACTCTGCTTTTCTGCGTTTTTTGCTTCAAAATAGCATGAAAATAATGAGTATTTCATCTCCCAGTTGAATCCAATTAATTTTGCTTTTTTGCGGTAAAAAAGACTCAGCAGCTGTGTTAAGGTGCAAATAATTATGTCTGGCCTCTTTCTCCATTTGTTGTAAGTGCTCATCAAGAGGGTTATTGTTTGCCTCAATCTGAGTCTCTAGCATTTTTTCTCTAGCAACATCAACTTGCACAATAATATCAGCAAATTCATTTCTATTCAAGGATTGCAAAACTTTCCTTACATTCTTCAATTTCTGACAAAGTCTGTACATCTTTGTGCCATGGACATCAGTATTCCATGCATTCTGCACCAAATTCCCAAACTCTCTATGCTTTCACCACATATTAAAAAATCTGAAAGGAGCTTTATCCCCAGGAGTCTTGTTTTTGAGGCAAATGCTCAAAGGGGAATGATCAGAAACCCCTTCAAGCAGATGTTGAACAGAACATTGGTCAAAACTATTAAACCAAGAACTTTTTGCAAAAGCCCAGTCAATCTTTGAGTAAACTCTCCCCCCCCCCCTTCTCATGTCTATTATTCCAAGCGTATCTACATCCTATCCACCCAAGCTCTGTGAGAAAACAGTCCTGTAAGGACTGCTTAAAATTTTGAATTTCAGCAAGTGTAACAGGCACACCCCCCTTGTCTATCTTCAGCACCCAACACATTATTAAAATCTCCTGCCACCAGCCAAGGAGACTGGCAGTTTGCAGCATAAGCATTCAGATCCCTCCATAATTCAATTCTTTCTTCTTTTTCATTATAGCCATAAACCACAGCAATGACAAACTCCTTGCTATTAGCTAAATGAACTATATTACAAATGACCAGTTGTGTAGAGGAAAAGATGATAGCAACATTAAAAATCAAAGGTTGCCATTTAATCCATATTCTCCCCACATGATAACTATCCAGATTAATAAAAGATTCCCACCCTTGCAGAAATTTGCTATTGCATTTATCAAAATTTGGGGCCCTAATTTTAGTTTCAAGAAAAGCCACAAAACCAAATTTATTTCTAATGCAAAAATGAGATACCTCTTTTTGCTTATTAGGGACATTAAACCCTCTGACATTCCATAAAAGGAGTTTATCCATGTCCATCTGACATGGTAGGACTCTGGCCTTCTCTCGTCACCTCCTCAGCATGTTGCACGTCATGCAGTTCCTGATTTATTACAGGATTTTCATGTTCCTGTATAACATGTTCATCATGCAAACCTTAAAACTGGTGGTATGATTGAGTAGGTTCCACTAACCCTCTCCCATGAAGCTGTGGTTGTGGTGGCCTGAAACCTCTTCTTTGTCCCCTTCCTATTCTTCCTCTCACACCATTCCCCTGTCTTCCTCTGCCCCTGTGAGCCATTTGCCACTGTGGAGCTGCCCTCTGATCAGGTTGCTGCCTTGGAGCCACTGGCTGAACAGGAGGAGCCTGCACAGGCTGTTCATTCTGCAAGGGTTGTGTAGCTGAAACCCTGTTCTTTTTCCTGCATTCTTCTTCTAGGGGACGTGTTTTGGGCCTCCGGACACAAAGTTTTCGACGTTAATATTTTCGCCCCATATCGCACGGGAGACCCCTAGGGGACATGGGAGGCCCCTAGGGTCGGTTATTGGGTCTCTGATTGGCTTGTAATGGCGGTTTTACGAGATGCCAATGTTAGGGCCCGAAAACGTGCGACATGGGTGATATCTGAATTCGGGAATCAAGGTGCCCCTCCCGGGGCACCGGAGATCCCCTAGGGCCATAATAGAGCTCCCGAAAAAGTTTTGGGGAAAAACGGAAACCGGGCTCCGTGTAACACCCCCGAATTCGCAACGATTTCCTAGGAACTATCGACGTCGCTGTGCACGACTCGACACTGCTGAACCGTCCCAAACCCGAGGGGATGTCACTGCAACATTCATCACTAAGGAGTAAACGCTAAGCAGAAAGAAAAACTAGGCATCAAAAGGAGCTTACTAATAAACTAAACAAACTAAACAGTTAATATCAGTAGTGCTTGGTTATTCGCAGCAGGAGCAGCAGTATTGTTGCGGTTGTTATTGTTGTAACCCCCATTTCCATGGTAGTTACCACCATTTCCGCGATTAGCATTTCCATTTCCACCACGATTGTAGTTGTTATCGCGGTTCTAACCATTGTCGTTCCTTCCACGACTCCAGCATTCAAAAGCTTTGTGACCAGGCTTGTTGCACTCGTAGCATTGAAGTACATCGCCACGACAGTTCTTGCCAGGATGCGTCTTGTTGCAGCGACTACAAGGCGTATTCCTCCTAGCTAAGATTATAGCTCTATGACTATTCGAGTCACGATTCCTGTTCCCGTTGTGGTTCTGAGCACCTTGGTTGTTGTGACTGTCGTTGTTCGGCCTTGGCCTCTTATCAGCGCCACCTGACTGGGAAGAATTCCCTTCATCACGTTTACGTTTTTCCGAGCAACGAATCATGACGATCCACAGCACGCTCTTGGTTCAAGGCTTTCTCGTAAGATCCTTGGAACGTCAGTGAGTTTCCCATAACAAAGCGTTGTATGTCCCACTTCAGGCCATCTTCGAACCTCTCGACCCGTTCAGCTTCGGTCGTCACCAAGTTAGGTGCAAAAGCAGCGAGCTCATTGAATTTTGTTGCGTACTCAGCCACAGATAGCTTTCCTTGATAGATGTTCTCGAATTCCCGTTGCTTCTGGCGACGGACAGCTCTTGGATAGAACCGTTCATGAATAGACTCTTTGAACTCGGTCCACCCATATTCCTCAATGGTGAGTAGATCAGTGCCCACATCGCTCCACCACTTGTTAGCCTCACCCTTCAGGTAGTACGTAGAGGTGTTGACCTTCATGTTGTTGGGCCGATTAGTCGCCCTAAACAACTTCTCGAACTCTATTATCCAATTCTCCAACTTGGTGGGCTCAGAGCCACCCTCAAACGTCGAAGGTTTGAGTGCATCGAAATCCCTAAAGTTGCGCGTCTCAGGGTTCTGCGCGTTGTGATCTTGCTCTTGGCGCTCTAGCTGGCGCGTGATGTGCTCGACCACGTTGGTAAGACCTACTTCTAGTCCCGCGAGTCGGTCGTTGGTTGCCATCATAACAAATCTGCGGCATAAAAGAGCAATGGTTGATCCCCATTTCAGCAAAATTGGCACTTTCGACCCAAATTGAGGTCTGATTGAGAGATATAGGTTATAATTGAAACCAATCTCTTGACATTTAGCAATTAGCATATAAGTTTCAATGATCGACCTTACATTGTAGGTCTAAGCAACATACTTGCTTTGAATGTTCTCAGTTCTCATGCATAATTGTTCGATATGCAATAACAAAGTAGACACATTGGTCTCACACGATTGATAAGCAATGACATTCACAATTTCACACATCGAGGCTCCATACTATTTTAGTAGGGCAATAAAGAATGACATTTGATTGCATACAATAAATGCTTAGCCTTTGGCTCACTGAAAATTTCGCCATTGATATGATGATGCTCATTGAAAATTTCGCCATAACTCCGACATGGATTTCCCCTCATGTCTAGGCAATACGAGATAGCATTATGAAGCTATGAGTCAACCACGCAATTATGTGATAAAACGATCATATAAAACAAATTCTCAACGATATGATATAATAAAATGAATTAGTCTTGCAATGAGACAAATTGCAAGTAAATAACAATCATAAATATTTGTTGCCTATGCAACTACACCAACATTAAAATTGACCACGCAGGGCCATCACAATAGATAAAGTTCAATAGAACTCAAGCAAAACTAATAAGGCAATAATCTCGTTCTACTTGGCAGTCGCACACATTTTCTTCGCGCTAGGGGACTCATCATGATCGTCCTTCCTCCTAGGCTTCACCTCCTTGCAGGGCGTGTTTGGATAAGCATATCCACCGAATTTCTGGTGCATGAAATGCTTCCTAAAGTCATCGGCATGTTTGCGCTTCTTGGTCCAGCAATACTCGCACATACCTTTCAGCGCAGGCACTAGCACGTGGTTCACCTTCCACTCGAACTCGGATAAACATAACTCAACTGCGACGCCTCTAAAGCAAAGAGACCATCTCGTACCTTCTCCGTGCTTCTTATCGTGCAAGTGACCGCTCTTGGAGATTATGTCGTCGTACTTCTCCTTGAGTCCCATCCAAGGATGGATGCTAGGCAGACCAGCTAGCAGTAGCTCTACCCATAAGCCCTCATGTAGTCTCGTGCGATTCTCGTACTGATAACGCTAGATCGTAGTGTAAGCACGTCATATGTAGATATGTATATCCTCAAGCTCAGCATCAGTAGAAAAGAACGGCTCCACAGGAGGAGCCAATTTGCAGCAGGAGTAGGTGCAGCAATAAGTGCAGGAGTAGGCGCGATGTTGTTGTCGCTCTCTACACTAGTATCTTCCAATTCCGGCATGTCATCATGCTCTTCTGGCGCTGTATGCTCAGAGGGATCTTCCTCTTCATCAACATATGCAGCAGGTGCGGCAACTGGGGCAGCAATAGGCGCGGCTACAGGCGCGGGGCGTGCAGCCTCGTTGCGTATGACGATCACGCGTGCGGCGCAATCTTGCGTGGGTTCACGGCGTACGTTCGCGTCGTTACCTGTCGATGTAGCTACGTATTCCGCAGATGGTGCACGATGGGCTAGGGTGCGTGCCCTTTGGTGTGCGGTCGTCATTCGTGCGATCTTTCTTGTCCTTACCATCTACAGGTAGACAATCAAATAATCAGAACATTGTAAATCACAAGCAAAGTGATTTCAAATAATTCATATCTTCTAGGACTACTACGCTCAACGGCTTTAATTATTTTTTATTTTCCCCAAAATGAAACTAATCTTTATTAATTCATTAATTAATCTTAAGCAACCTTTTTAAACCTAGGGCTTTGATACCATTTGTAACACCCCCGAATTCGCAACGATTTCCTGGGAACTATCGACGTCGCTGTGCACGACTCGACACCGCTGAACTGTCCCGAACCCGAGGGGATGTCACTGCAACATTTATCATTAAGGAGTAAATGCTAAGCAAAAAGAAAGACTAGGCATCAAAAAGAGCTTACTAAGGGACTAAACAAACTAAACTGTTAATATCAGTGTTGTCTATATAGTGAGCTAAAACCATTAAACCAAATTTATTACAACTTGCCTTCAAAGGGCTAAATCCAATAAAAATAATCCCACGATCTATCTTAACAGAAACAGTTCTATAAACCGACGCCAACTCTACCTTCCAAACTGTACGTCCTCAATCAACTAAACCTGCACATTGGTTTCCGTGACGGAAACAAAATACATAAGAAAAGAAAAGAGACAAAACAGAAACAAAAATCAGATAAACTGAATAAACGTCATCCGTACCCAGTAAAAACATTTCGCAAACCTTACCTGAGGTTTTAGAAGAATCATTGAAATTCATTTGCATACGCACATAAGCATAAAATCAAGCATACGCACAACGACATTCTTTTACAGGCAATTCTTGTATAGTGATCATATAAAATACGACATAGACAATCCGTCTTGATTAGAGAGATGTAAGAGAGCGAATAGAACAGAGATTACCCATACTGTTTATCCAAGATACAATCACGCCATGGACTTAATGACTCTAGTGTGCACACTACCTCTAGTACAATTACACGAGCCTAGAGGACTTAATAAATGAGAAATGATCCGTCCCAGACACACTGCGAGGTGTCCATAAGTAACTTGGGAATCACTTATCCCTTGAACTACACCATTAGGTGCAATCCCGATTGCTCGACTACTCTTAGGGATCCATTAGGAGTCTTACTCTCATTTAATTCAATTCACATAATTGGCATTGGTTGACATAAGTGGTACTACGAGACCACGACTTACTAATTCATTTCATGCTCTTGACAATGAATAGTAAATAACGACGATAATGATAATTCAATACGATGAGAATTAAACATGCTTTAATTCAATAACGACGATAGTTCAATAATGATGACAAGTAATGTCTAGCACAATTTCGGCAGCACTTCGGCAGGGTAATATGATACCCAAAAATTCACAAATCACCAAAGACATTCAACGATAATATATAGGTGCTCACCACGCACTCAATAATACCAATACCAATTAGCATATAATTAATAGCATAATAATATTAATAATTCGCTATTCAACAATTGTCCAATAATCATCATATGGACTAAATAATTCCCAAAACATGCCAACATCAACATTCTAATTATAACTCATATTTAGCGGTGAATCATGCTTAATAACTTCATAATAACGACGATATAATTTAATCATGCTTTGCATATTAAATTCACAACAAATTCCCAATTAGCACATAACACATCAAAATAGTTTTGATGGCGCTTTGGAAGAAGGTAGGCATGAGCTCTTACCACTAATACGCTACCCACAGTAAGTATGCTCCAACCAATCGACAATAATCACGCTTGCTCGTTAGGTCCTAATTAAAAACAATTACCGAATCAGTATTAATTAAATACGAAAATACAAACAGTAACGAAATATCAATCTGATATTTTTATTAAATTCCTTCATTTATTTCAAACAATCTAGGCTTTTGAAAATCCGAATACCGATTCTGAATGAGTGCAGAAAAATAAAAATATTAAATCGAAAATATTGAAAATCGAATTAATAATGACGAAAAATATAAAAACGAAACCCTAATTTTAAAACTAGGTCTAGGTCATGGGTGCCCATAACCTGACCCATCACCACCACCACCACCCACTAGCCACCATGGCCGATGATGGTGGTCGCTGGAGCTCCGGCGAAGAGAGGAGAGAGGAATCGCGAAAGAGAGAAAAAGAGAAAGCGAGAGAGAGAGAGAGAGAGAGAGAGAGAGAGAGAGAGAGAGAGAGAGAGAGAGAGAGAGAGAGAGGCTTGGTCGGCGACCATGGGTCATCACCGGCGACCACCCAGGAATGGCCTGGTGGCGCCGTGAGGGCTCACGGTGGCGCGACAGCCGGAACAAGGGAGGGGGAGCAAAACAGAGCAAGGGGAAGAGAGGGAGAAAAAACGTGAGAGAGAGAAGAAAAGAGAGAGAGAGAGAGAGAGTACCGGCGGGAGGGGTTGCCGGCGATCCTCCGGGTAGTCGGGCGGCAGTGAGGAGAGAGAAAGCTCGGGTGAGACAGGGAGAGAGAGGACGGCGAGAGGAGAGGGAGAGAGAGTGAATGCTTGAGGGTTTTGGCTCAGTTTGCAAACCTGACTAATTGTCCCGCCTTTTCCTTATATAGGCCCTTAGTCAACCCAAGTCAAGGACCACTAGGGTTAGGAATTAATTTCATAAATTTCTGATTTAAAAAACTAATTAAAACTAATTAAAACTAACTAAAACAATATGAATAATTCTTATTCATATATAAAACATTTTAATTAAACTTCTCAAAATTAATAAATACAATTTATGAAAGTCCCATAATAATAATTAATATTATTATGGCTTTAATTGAATAAATCGAATCCTTGAATGAATATACGACTTAATCTCCGAAACTATTTATAAATAATTTATAATACGATTTAATTTCCGAACCATTTATAAATCATTTATAAATCACTATAACAATTATAGAAAATATTGGGGTATCACACCCTGGGAATGCTCTAGGGGCCGTGTTTTGAGCCTCCGGACGCAAAGTTTTCGACGTTAATATTTTTGCCCCATATCGCACGGGAGACCCATAGCGGACATGGGAGGCCCCCAGGGTCGGTTACTGGGTCCCTGATAGGCTTGTAAGGGCGTTTTTACGCGATGCCAATGTAAGGCTCGGAATACCGGCGTCATGGGTGATATCAGAGTTCGGGGATAAGGATGACCCTTCCGTAGCGCCTAGGGTCCTCTAGGGTCATGATAGACCCCTCGGAGATGTTTGGGCCAAAATGATACCCGTGCCCCGGAAAGCCGAAAATCAAAGGATATAATCCACTTTTTTTTGGCTTCCGAGTGGCTCTTGGCCGAAGATGTATATTTTCACACCATATCGCACGGGACATCTCTAAGTGATATGGAAAGCCCCCGGGGTCGGTTATCTGGTCCATGATCGGCTTGCAATTGGGTTTTTACGGGATGCCAATGTAAGGGCCGGAACACCAAAAGCATGGGTGAGGGCCAGAATTTCCTACCCCCAAGAGTGAGGAGTGAGGTCTCAAAATTATTTCTAAAATTAAAGTGAGGTCTCAAAAGTATTTTCCAATTTTTTGGAAGTGATTTGTAATTTTTCTGATATTATTTCTATATATTTCCTATTTTTCAGCATTTTTTTTAATTAAAAATTAAATTAAATAGC
>CM076140.1:34102500-34147500 GCA_038025085.1 Tetragonia tetragonoides
TTACAAATTCTTCTAGCTTTCCAAATCTTCTGTTTTCCTGTTTCATTCCTTGCTCTGCTTTTCTCCAGCAACCTGTCACTGGTTGTCTGCTGGAACCTGCTACCTGGTTTCCTGTGCATTCTGCTGGTTCCTGTTGCCTGCTAGAACCTGCTGCCTGGTTCACAGCCTAGGTTCTGCCACCTGCTTCTGTTTCCTTCTTGAAATCCCGAAAACGGGCGACATGTGTGATATATGAGTTCGGAAATAAAGGTGACCCTCCCGGGGCACCGGGGGTCCCCTTAGGCCATAATAGAGCCCCTGAAAAAAAAATTGGCGAAATTGGCAACCAGGCGCCGAGAATGCTCTAGGGGACGTGTTTTGGGCCTCCGGATGAAAAGTTTTCGACGTTATTATTTTCGCTCCATATCGCACGAGAGACCTCTAGGGGACATGGGAGGCCCCTAGGGTCGGTTATTGGGTCTCTGATAGGCCTGTAAGGACGGTTTTACGGGATGCCAATGTTTTTTTTCGGTGCAAGTCAGAAAATGTATTATTACTAACTGTAATGTAACACGATTACAGTCCCTAGGCAATGTAAATCCATGGCCACCTACTAGGTAGGGGTTCCTTTTTTCTACATCCCTGTACAACCAAACAACCCTAATGCAGTACTAGAGTATCCACATTACATCCAGTGGCTCCTCCTTTCTGAGACAACATAAATAAAAACAAACCTGACTTACAGCAAAAACATAAATACATCTAATACAAAATACAGTGAAATAATCTGCTACAGATTCCTAATTTAATCCCATCCTTGCTATTACTCTGCTTCCTTCTGCTGAGGTCTTCTGAAGACTGCTCCTGATACTGTCTGCTGGCCAGATTCTCGAGCTGTGCTGAGCTTGGGTTCTCTGCTGAGCAGTTGACCATTGATTCTTGTTTTTCCTTCTGGACTTCCTGCATGATTTTCATCACCTGCGGGTTACATTTAGTTGAATTATACTGGTTCCTTATCTATCTCTGGTCCTTCCTGGGTAATCTTCCTGTTGCTACTGCACTACTAAGTTCTGATCCTGATAGCCAGTTGATATAAGTGGCAATCTGCCCCCTCAAAAACCCTGCAGGCCCCTGCACCTCTATTTTAAAGTGCAAAACCTGTGAGCTCATTCCTTAGTTTCTTCCTTTCCTCCATTTCCTGTGGCCCATACACAGATTCACCCCAAGTTTCTATTTCTTCAAAATTAATATCTTTAAGGAAAACAAAATCCTTGCATTTTTCCACAATACCTAGCCTTATTTAGTTACTAAGAGCTACCAAGCCACAATTGTTTTTGTTTTTGTTTTTTTTTTTTTCCAGAAAAGACTCAAGTATTTCTGTTTATTAGGGCCATTTAGGCCTCTCTCATACCACATAATCCTATCCATGACTATTTGTCAAGATAGGAGATTTTCCATGTGGTGGCACCTCATCTATTTTCAATTCCTCCTGTGTTTCTGGTTCTGCTACTTCTTCTCTTGCCTTTTGCCCTTCCTGCACTACTTCACTTTGCAGTAAATCAAAAGAGTTCTGTGTCTGGGCCTGTTGCTGCCATTGTCTGTTGTTCACTCTTCCAGCTCTCATCCCTCTCCCTGCATTCCCCATTCTGCCTCTTCCTCTTCCTGCAATCTTCCATTGTTGGGTCCTAGGGTTTGCTTGCTGATTCTGCACAGGCACTGGTTGAATCACAGGTGTTGCAGCAGCAATCTTTTTCCTGCATTCAGGTTCACCATGCCCATGCTGTTTACAGTGACTGCATATGACAGGTTTCCAGTCATATTCGACCTCCTGCTCATCAATATTCCCCTTCTCATTCTTGAAGTGTACCTTATCAGGGAATATCCCTCCAATTTCAACTTCAATTAGCACTTTGGCATAGTGAATACCTACTTTGAGTTCTGTGTTCCTATCTGCCATCATTGGTCTTCCAACAAGGCTTGCAATTTTGCTCAAACCCACAGCATTCCAATATTTCAAGTTTAATCCAGGGAATTTAACCCATATAGGAACCGAGGTCAATTCTTCATGAGCATAGTCCACATTTTCTGACCATGGCCTAACTATCATTGGTTTGTTGTCAAAATGATATACCCCTTCCTGAATTACAGCATCCCTCTGCTCCAATGGGTCAAAACGAACCAAAACTAAACCATTTTTCATCATAACAATTTTGTTCATCCCCCTTTTTGCCCAAATTCTTCTTAGAAATCCACTAAATACAGTAATTGGTGGTCGAGACCCCATTACATAACAAACAATTGCTTGGTTCCAGTAATTGATTTCGGATTCAATGTCACAAAGGTTAATTTCCCCAACCGGTTTACCCTCATGCATAGCAGGTGCAATAAAATCCAGTTTAAATCCAGAATTTTTCAGTTTTGTTATGTCAAATTTATCCCAAGCTGAGATGTTACCTATGTTTGCAGTTTCTTGCTGTTTGGCCTGCTCTGTCCCTTCATCCTCCTCCTCAGACGAGAATTGATTTTTTGCTGTCTCCCTCATTTTCTCGAGCCAAGAATCGATTTTTTCCTTTGCTAATTCCATTTGCTGCATTGTTTCTGTTTGTACATCTGGTGTCAAAACTTCTGAATCCTCCAGTTCATCCGTGAGATTAAGCATAACTCGATCTAGGGTTTCCTGGTTTTTGCTGGTTCGTTGCCTTTCAGTCACATTTTTTGTGGGACATGGTGGAGCTACTGATTTTCCCGCAGCGTCATCTTGATTCCCATTCCCTCTTTTAGCTTTGTCTTTCTTCCCCATTAGAACTCAGAGCTGTTAATGGTTGAACGAGCTCTGTCGAGGAGGAGGAGAGAGCATTTTAGAGAGAGAAAAAATCACAATGCGATGATCGCGATGCCAATGTTATTGTCCGAAAATGGGCGACATTTGTGATATCGGAGTTCGAGGATGAAGGTGACCCTCCCAGGGCACCGGGGGTCCCCTAGGGCCATTATAGGGCCCCCGAAAAAACTTCGGGCGAAAACAGCAACTGGGCCCCGGGAATGATCTAGGGGACGTGTTTTGGGCCTCCGGACTCAAAGTTTTCGATGTTAATATTTTCGCCCCATATCGCACGGGAGACCCCTAGGGGACATGGGAGGCCCCTAGGGTCGATTATTGGATCTCTGATTGGCTTGTTAGGGCGGTTTTACGCAATCCCAATGTTTTTTTTTGTGCAAGTCAGAAATTGTATTATTGCTAGCTGTAATGTTACAGGATTACAGCCCAAAGGCAATGCAAATCTAAGGCCACCTACTAGGTAGGGTTCCTTTTTTCTACATCCCTATACTACCCTACAAACCTAGAATTGAACTGGAGCAAACCACTACAAACAGTGGTTCACCATATCTGAAAATATAACAAAATACAAAAACATTACTGACTTACAGCAAAATACAAAAACATAGTAAGCTAAATTATTACAACTTCTTCTAGCCTTGCTGATCTACTGGATTCTGCTTCTTCCTCTCTCTGTCTAGCTACTGCCAGCTGGTTCTGAATTCCCTACTAAGACCTGCTACATGAACTTCTGCACAGGTTCTCATGCCTTGCAGAGCTGCTGGAACCTGCATATCTCCCCTGCTGCTGATCTGCTGCCATCTGACTCTGATTTTTCCTGCTGATCTGCTGCATGAATTTCAGGTTCACTAGCCTTGCTGTTCTTGCTTGATTCTGCTTACTTTCTCTTTCTGCCTAGCTTCTGCCAGCTGATTCTGGTTCCCCTGCTGAAATCTGTTGCATGAATTTCTGCAACTACAGACACATTAAATGGATTTTACAGATTTCTTATCCATCTTTTATCCTTCCTATTTATTTTCCTTTTGCTGCTGCATTGCTAGATTCTGATTCTGATTGCCAGCTGAATCTGCTGAATCACTTGTGACAGTGGCATTCTGCTCCTCTCAAAGCACATCAGGTTTCTGCTTCTCCATACCCAGTACACAGCTGCTGCAATACCTGCTGCATACACTTCTTTCCTGAACCTCGAGTATTTTTGTCTACTAACCCAGTTAAGCAGGCCCTGAATTGTGTTTGCTCTTGTAGATATTTGTAGCCAAGTCTTTAGCTGGTTCAGTGTCTGTGCTGAAGCATTACAGCTGAAAAACAAGTGGCTATGGTTTTCTGTTTGCATTTTGCATAAGTAGCATATGTTATCACCACTTAGGAATCCCATGTTCTGTAGCCTATCCTTGGTCAGCAGTCTTCCCATTTGAGCCAACCATAAGCAAAAACTTTGCCTAGGTACAGAAATCTTCCCCCAGATCAGGTCTGCATGTCTAGATTTTGGCATATTCCCCATCAGTATCCTGTATCCACTAGCAGCAGAGTATACCCCATCATGAGCATCCTTCCACACTCCTCTGGTTCTGTAGTGGTTCTGGAAGTGGCTTTTGATCTTGTTGAGCTTTGTCCAGTACCAGCTGGCTCCCCACACAGGAACATAGTTCCAAAAATTGTTTCCTTTCAACTACACTCCATTAATCCACAGTGTCTTTTTTGGTAGCTAAATCCCAAATATGCTTCCCATTTAGGGCTATATTAAACCATTTGCAATGTTTAATATTTATGCCACCATTTCTCCTTGGTCTGCAAACTACTTCCCAGGCAACCAGGCTTGTTTTATGCTTTTGGTCAGTCGCCCCCCATAAAAAATATCTGCATTTTTGCTCTATACTTTTCAGTACCCCAGCAGGCATAATAAAAATGCTCGACCAGTATACATGTATAGATAATAATACAGAATTAATTAATTGTGCCCTTCCTGCATATGATAGATTTCTGGAAGCCCAAGTATGTAGTTTTTTTGTCATTTTATCCACCAAGCATTCACAATCTATTTTACTCCACTTTGAAGGGGATAGTGGGACACCCAGGTATTTCATTGGCAGCGCACCCTCCTGGAACCCTGAGAGACACAGCAGCTCATTCTTTTTTTGATCACTAACACCTGCCACATACATGTTTGACTTTTCCTTGTTTGCAACCAGCCCAGTAACTTGTGAAAAATAGTTTATGCAGTTCATTAAGATACTCACAGAGTCAGGGGCAGCTTTGCAGAAGCACATCAAGTCATCAGCAAAGCAGAGGTGGCTCAGTTCAAGCTCTTTGCACATGGGGTGCCAGCTGAAACTATTGTCCATGCATGCTATCTTTAAGACTCTTGACAAATATTCCATAACCAAGACAAAGATTAATGGAGAGATTGGATCTCCCTGCCTAATGCCACGCTTTGCTTTAAAATACCCATGAACTTCCCCATTCAGGTTGAAGCTGAAGCTTGCTGTTTTGATACACTCCAGTATCCAACCACTGAACTTCAGGGGGAAACCATACCCTTGCATCATTTCCTTGATAAAACCCCAATGAATTGTGTCATAAGCTTTCCTGAGGTCTATCTTCATCAGGCATCTAGGAGAGGATTGTTTCCTATTATAGTGCTTGATTAGATCCTGACAAATCATGATGTTGTGGACTATTGATCTCTGTGCCACAAAAGCTCCCTGATTCACTGAAACTAGTTCAGGCAGCACTCTTGCCAGTCTCCCACACAGAATCTTGGAGATGCACTTGTAGATGGTGTTGCAGCAAGCTATGGGCCTGTAATCAGAAGCACTTTCAGGACTTGGTATTTTCTGCACAAAACACAAGTTAGTTGCATTCACCTCTTTGAGCATTTTGGAAGACTCAAAAAAATCAATAATAGCCTCAGTCACTTCCTGTCCCACAGTATGCCAGGTTCCTTTGAAGAAACCTGATCCAAAACCATCAGGGCCTGGACTTTTGTTACAGTCAATATCAAACATGGCTCTCTTGACTTCCTCAGCAGTCATAGGGGCAATCAAGGTCATCTGTTGGTGTATGTCTAATCTGTGTCCTGCTGAAAAGAAACTGTCTTCTGCTGCATTGTTTCTGGTTCCTGAGTCTCCTAGCATTTCTCTGTAGAAACCCACAAATTCCTCCACAATCAGATTCTGGTCCTCTAAAAGAATTCCCTCCTATGTCTTGATGGAGTGCACTCTGTGTTGCTGTCTTCTCTGCTTCATGATTGCATGAAAGAATTGAGTATTCCCATCCCCTAGCTGGACCCATTTTGCCTTGCTCTTTTGTTGTAAGAAGTTCTCAGCTGCCATATTCAGCTCATTGTACCTCTTTCTGGCTTGCACTTCCTTCTGCTGTAATGTCTCATTTAGAGGGTCCTGGTTTGCTTCATTCTGAGCTTGATTCATAGTAGTTCTTGCCACCTCAGCTTGAGTTAGGATCCCACTAAATTACTCTCTATTTAGCTTTTTCAGCACTAGCCTCACTTTTTTCAATTTCTGATACACTCTAAACATTTTTGTGCCTTGTGTTCTGATGTTCCAAGCTTGCTGCACCATTCCATGGAATTCAGAGTGGAGGCTCCACATGTTAAAGAATTTAAAGGGGGTATTTCTGTTTTTTGTGAGTTTTTTGTGCAGGGTTAAACAGATTGGAGAGTGATCAGACACATCCTCTGGATGGAATTTAAGATCATACTGATCAAATTCCTGAATCCAGACACTGTTGGCAAAAACCCAATCAATTTTGGAATAGACTCTCCCTCCCCTCTCATGCCTGTTGTTCCAAGTGTATTGACACCCAGACCAGCTCAATTCTGTATGTTTACAATCCTCTAAACAGTCCTTAAAGTCTTGTATTTCAAAAGAAGTGATTGGGGCTCCTCCTTGTCTGTTTCCAGGCTGTAACACATTGTTGAAGTCCCCCCCAACAATCCAGGGTGCATTGCAATTAAGTGCATAAACAGACAGGTCTTTCCACAATTGCTTCCTATCCTCCTTGTCATTTAGCCCATACACAAAGCTCACCACAAAATCCTTTTTTCCATAATATTAATTACTTTACAAGTCACCATTTGCACAGATGAAAAATAACACAACAACATGAAAATAATTTGGTAACCATCAAATCCAGATTCTGCCCAATCTATGATTATTATGGTTGCTATATGATTCCCACCCTGGCATGAAATTTTCCTTGCATTTTTCCAGATTAACTAGCCTTATTTTAGTTTCTAACAAAACCACCAAGCCATAATTATTCTTTTTGCAGAAAAGACTTACATCTTTCTGTTTATTAGGGCCATTTAGGCCTCTCACATTCCATATAAGGATCCTATCCATGACTATTAGTCAAGATAGGAGGCTTACCATGTGTTGGCACCATACCAGGTTGCAGATCCTCCTTTGCTGCTGGTTCTGCTATTTCCCCTTGTTTTTTTTGCCCTTCCTGCATTTCTTCATCTTGCAGTAAATCAAATGAATTCTGAATCTGGGCCTGTTGCTGCACTTATCTGTAGACCCCTCTCCCTGCTCTCAGTCCCCTCCCTACATTCCATGGTCTGCCTCTTCCTCTCCCTGCATTCTGCCATTGCTGGTTTCTAGGGTTTACTTGTGGAGATGGGCTATTCTGCACAGGCACAGCTTGCACCACAGGAGCTGCAACAACAAGCTTTTTCCTGCAAACAGGTCCCCCATGTCCATGCTGTTTACAGTGGTTGCATATTATAGGTTTCCAGTCATATTCAACCTCCTGCTCAACAACATTCCCCTTCTCATTCTTGAAATTAACCTTATCAGGGTATACATCTCCAATTTTCACTTCAATTAACACTCTTGCATAGTGAATTCCTACCTTGAGCTCAGTGTTCCTATCTGCCATCATTGGTCTTCCAACAAGGCTTGCAATTTTGCTTAAACCCATTGCATTCCAATACTTCACATTTAATCCTGGGAATTTCACCCATATAGGAACCGAGGTTAGTTCCTCATGTGCATAGTCCACATTTTCAGACCATGGTCTGACTATCATGGGCTTGTTGTCAAAATGATACACACCTTCCTGTATTACAGCATCTCTCTGCTCCAATGAGTCAAACCAAACCAAAACCAATCCATTTTTCATCATAGCAATTTTGTTCATCCCCTTTTTTGCCCAAATTCGTCTTAGGAATCCGCTGAATACAGTAATTGGTGGTCTAGATCCCATAACATAGCAAACTGAGTACTTGCCTTCTCCTTCATTTTCGAGAGCCAAGTGTTGATTTTCTCTCTTGCTAGTTCCATTTGTTGCACTGTTTGAGTTTGCATTTCAGGTGTCATCACCTCAGGCGCTTCCAATTCATCGTTTAAATTACGCACAACCCGATCTAGGATTTCGCGATTACTGCTCGAATTTTGCCTTTGATTCACAGTTTTGGTTGGACATGGTGGAGCTGAGTTTTCTGCACTATCGCCATGCTTTTCCGTCCCTTGTTTTGCCTTGTCTTTCTTCCCCATTGAAACTCGCAGCTTTATCAATGGTAGATGCGCGGTGTAGAGGAGAGAGAAGAGAGCATTTTTTTTAGAGAGAGAAAATGCAATCCCAATGTTACAGCCCGAAAACGGGCGACATGTGTGATATCACAGTTCGGGGATGAAGGTGATGCTCCCAGGGCACCGGGGGTCCGCTAGGGCCATGATATAGCCCCCGAAGAAGTTTTGGGCGAAAACGACAACCAGGCCATGGGAATGCTCTAGGGGACGTGTTTTGGGCCTCCGGACGCAAAGTTTTCGGCTTTAATATTTTCGCCCCATATCGCACGGGAGACCCCTAGGGACATGGGAGGCCCCTAGGGTCGGATATTGGGTGTCTGATAGGCCTGTAACGGCGGTTTTACGCGATGTGAATGTTTTTTTTTTTTTTTGGTGCAAGTCAGAAATTGTATTATTGCTAGCTGTGATGTAACATGATTACAGCCCATAGGCAATGCAAATCTAAGGCCACCTACAAGGTAGGGTTCCTTTTTTCTACATCCCTTTACAACCATACAAGCCTAAAACAGTACTGGAGTACCTCACTACAACCAGTGGTTCCCCATATCTGAAACATACAAAAAACAAACATTCCTGACTTACAGCAAAATAGAAAAACATAGTAAACTAATCTATTACAGATTCTCTAGTCTTGCTGAACTGCTGATTCTGCATCTCTTCTCCTTCTGCTGAGCTGCTGAACTCTGATTCTGATTTCCCTACTGATCTTTCTGCATGATTTTCAGCACCTACACAACACATTTAGATGAATTTTACAGATTCCTTATCCATCTCTTATCCTTGCTGTTTAACTTCCTCTTGCTACTGCACTGCTGAATTCTGAATCTGATTGCCAGCTGAATCTGCTGTATAACTTGTGACAGTGGCATTCTGCTCCCCTCAAAACACTGCAGGTTCCTGCATCTCCATATCCAGTACACTATTGCTGCAAGTCCTGCTGCATACACTTCTTTCCTGAATCTCGAGCATTTCTGTCTACTAATCCAGTTGAGCATGCCCTGGATAGTGTTTGCTCTTGCAGATACTTGCAGCCAACCCCTTAGCTGGTTCAGTATCTCTGTTGATACATTACAGCTGAAGAACAAGTGGCTATGGTCTTCTGTTTTCATTTTGCACAAGTAGCATCTGGTATCACCATTTAGGAATCCCATTTTCTGCAGCCTATCCTTAGTTAGCAATCTTCCCATTTGGGCCAGCCATAAGCAGAAACTTTGCCTAGGCACAGATAGCTTCCCCCAGATTAGATCAGCATGTCTGCATTTTGGCATGTTCCCTATCAGTGCCCTGTATCCACTAGCAGTAGAGTATACCCCATCATGTGCATCCTTCCACACTCCTCTGGTTGTATAATGGTTCTGGAAATGGCTTTTGATCTTATTAAGCTTTGTCCAGTACCAGCTAGCTCCCCATACAGGAGCATAGTTCCAGAAATTGTTCCCTTTCAAATACACTCCATTAATCCATTTTACCCACAGTGTATCTGTTTTGGTGGCTAAATCCCATATATGCTTCCCATTTAGGGCTATATTAAACCATTTGCAATTTTTAATATTTATGCCACCATTTCTCCTTGGTTTGCACACTACATCCCATGCAACCAGGCTTGTTTTGTGCTTCTGGTCAGTAGCTCCCCATAAGAAAAGTCTGCATTTTTGCTCTATACTTTTCAGTACCCCAGCAGGCATTATAAAAATGCTCGACCAGTATACATGTATAGATAATAATACAGAATTAATTAATTGTGCCCTTCCTGCATATGAGAGGTTTCTGGAGGCCCAAGTTTGGAGCTTTTTTGTCATTTTATCCACCAAGCATTCACAGTCTATTTTGCTCCATTTAGAGGGGCACAGTGGGACACCCAGGTATTTCATTGGCAGTGAACCCTCCTTAAACCCCGAGAGACATAGCAGCTCATTCTTTTTTTGCTCATTAACACCTGCTACATACATATTTGATTTTTCCTTGTTCGCAAACAGACCAGTAGCTTGTGAAAAATAGTTTATGCAGTTCATTAAGATACTCACAGATTCAGGGGCAGCTTTGCAGAAGCACATCAAGTCATCAGCAAAGCAGAGGTGACTCAGTGCAAGCTCTTTGCACATGGGGTGCCAGCTGAAATTATTGTCCATGCAAGCTATCTTCAAGATTCTTAACAAGTATTCCATGACTAAGACAAAGATTAATGGAGAGATAGGGTCTCCCTGCCTAATGCCACGCTTTGCAGTAAAATATCCATGTACTTCCCCATTCATGTTAATGCTGAAGCTAGCAGTTTGGATGCACTCCAGTAGCCAACCACTGAACTTCAGAGGGAAGCCATACCTTTGCAGCATTTCCTTGATAAAACCCCAGTGGATTATGTCATAAGCTTTCCTTAGATCAATCTTCATCAAGCACCTAGGAGAGGATTGTTTCCTATTGTAGTGCTTAATTAGATCCTGACATATCATGATGTTGTGGACTATTGATCTCTGTGCCACAAAAGCTCCCTGATTCACTAAAACTAGTTTTGGAAGCACTCTTGCCAATCTCCCACATAGAATCTTGGAGATGCATTTGTAGATGGTGTTGCAGCAAGCTATAGGCCTGTAATCAGATGCCTTTTCAGGATTTGGTATTTTCTGCACAAGACACAAGTTTGTTGCATTCACCTCTTTGAGCATTTTAGAAGACTCAAAAAAATCTATAATAGCCTCAGTCACTTCCTGCCCCACAATATGCCACGCTCCTTTGAAGAAACCTGATCCAAAACCATCAGGGCCTGGGCTTTTGTTACAGTCAATCTCAAACATGGCTTTCTTGACTTCCTCAGCAGTCATAGGGGCATTCAGGTTCATCTGTTGATGCATGTCTAATCTATTCCCTGCTAAGAAAAAACTATCTTCTGCTGTAGTGTCCCTAGTGCCTAAAACTCCTAACATTTCTCTGTAAAAACCCACAAATTCCTCCATGATCAAATTCTGGTCTTCTAAAAGGATACCCTCCTGTGTCTTGATGGAATGCACTCTATATTGTTGTCTTCTCTACTTCATGACTGCATGAAAGAAATGATTATTCCCATCTCCCAACTGAACCCATTTTGCCTTGCTCTTCTATTGTAAAAAGTTCTCAGCTGCCATGTTCGCCTCATTGTACCTCTTCCTGGCCTGCACTTCCTTCAGCTGCAATGTTTCATTTAATGGTTCCTGGTTTGCTTCATTCTGAGCTTGAGTCATAGCAGTTCTAGCAACATCAGCTTGGGTTAGAATTCCACTAAATTCATCTCTATTTAGTTTTTTCAGCACTGCCCTCACTTTTTTCATTTTGTGATAAACTATGAACATTTTTGTGCCTTGTGTTCTGAAGTTCCAAGCTTGCTGCACCATTGCTTGAAATTCAGAGTGGAGGCTCCACATGTTAAAGAATTTAAAGGGGATATTTCTTTTTTTTTGTGAAATCTTTATGCAGGGTTAAGCAGATTCGAGAGTGGTCAGATACATCCTCTGGATGGAATTTAAGATCAAACTGATCATATTCATGGATCCAAAGACTGTTGGCAAAAACCCAGTCAATTTTAGAGTAAACTCTCCCTCCCCTCTCATGCTTATTATTCCAAGTGTATTGACACCCAGACCAGCTCAGTTCTGTAAGTAAACAGTCTTCAATGTAGTCTTTAAAGCCTTGTATTTCAGAATATGTAACTGGAGCTCCTCCTTGTCTGTTTTCAGGTAATAACACATTGTTGAAATCCCCCCCAATAATCCAGGGAGTATTGCAATTATGTGCAAAATCAGTGAGCTCCTTCCACAGTTGCTTCCTTTCCTCCTTTTCATTTAGCCCATACACAAAACTCACCACAAGTTCCTTTTTCTTCACAATATTAATAACTTTACAGGTAACCACTTGCACAGAAGAAAAGATCACATCAACATGGAAATAATTTGGTAACCATCTGATCCAGATTCTGCCCAATCTATGATTATTATGGTTGCTGTATGATTCCCACCCTGGCATGAAATTTTCCTTGCATTTCTTCAAATTAAGTAGCCTTATTTTAGTTTTTAACAAAGCTACCAAGCCTTAATTGTTCTTTTTGCAGAAAAGACTCACTTCTTTCTGTTTATTAGGGCCATTTAGGCCGCTCACATTCCATATAAAGATCCTATCCGTGACTATTAGTCAAGATAGGAGACTTACCATGTGGTGGCACCACACCTGTTTGCAGCTCCTCCTGTGTTTCTGGTTCTGCTGCTTCCCCTTGTGCCTTTTGCCCTTCCTGCCCTTCTTCATTTTGCAGTAAATCAAAAGAATTCTGTGTTTAGGGCTGTTGCTGAATTTGTCCGTAATTCCCTCTTCCTGCTCTCAAACCTCTCCCTGCATTCCACATTCTGCCTCTTCCTCTTCCTGCATTCTGCCTCTTCCTCTTCCCGCATTCTGCCATTGCTGGTTTCTAGGGTTTGCTTGTTGTGTTGGTCGATTCTGCACAGGCACTGGTTGAATCACAGGTGCTACAACAGCAATCTTTTTTCTGCATTCAGGTTCACTATGCCCATGCTATTTGCAGTGACTGCATATAACAGGTTTCCAGTCATATTCAACCTCCTGCTCAACAATATTCCCCTTCTCATTCTTGAAGTGTACCTTATCAGGGTATACCCCTCCAATTTCTACTTCAATTAGCACTCTGGCATAGTGAATCCCTACCTTGAGTTCTGTGTTCCTATCTGCCATCATTGGTCTGCCCACAAGGCTTGCAATTTTGCTCAAACCCATAGCATTCCAATATTTCACATTTAATCTAGGGAATTTTACCCATATAGGAACCGAGGTCAGTTCCTCATGAGCATAGTCCACATTTTCAGACCATGGCCTGACTATCATTGGTTTGTTGTCAAAATGATACCCTCCTTCCTGAATTACAGCATCCCCCTGCTCCAATGAGTCAAAACGAACCAAAACTAATCCATTTTTCATCATAGCAATTTTGTTCATCCCCCTTTTTGCCCAAATTCTTCTTAGAAATCCACTAAACACAGTAATTGGTGGTCTAGACCCCATGACATAGCAAACAACCGCTTGGTTCCAGTAATTAATTTCAGATTCAATGTCCATGAAGTTAATTTCCCCAACCGGTTTATCCTCATGCATAGTTGGTGCAATAAAATCCAGTTTAAATCCAGCATTTTTCAGTTTTGTTATGTCGAATTTTTCCCAAGCTGAGATCTTACCTATGTTTGCTGTTTCTTGCTGTTTGGCCAGCTCTGTCTCTTCATCCTCATCCTCAGACGAGAATTGATTTTTTGCTGTCTCCTTCATTTTCGAGAGGCAAGAACTGATTTTCTCTCTCGCTAATTCCATTTGTTGCACCGTTTCAGTTTATGCTTCAGGTGTCATGACCTCAGGAGCTTCCAGTTCATCGGTGAGATTGCACACAACATTTTTTTAGAGAGAGAAGCGATCAATGCGATGCCAATGTTAAGGCCCGAAAACCCGCGATGTGAATGTTAAGGCCCGAAAACGGGCGACATGTGTGATATCGGAGTTCGGGGATGAAGGTGCCCCTCCCGGGGCACCGGGGTTCCACTAGGGCCATGATAGAGCCCCCGAGAAAATTTTGGGCGAAAATGGCAACCGGGCCCCAGGAATGCTCTATGGGACGTGTTTTGGGCTTCCGGACGCAATGCTTTCGACGTTAATATTTTCGCCTATATCGCACGGGAGACCCCTAGGGGACATGGGAGGCCCCTAGGGTCGGTTATTGGGTCTCTGATAGGCTTGTAAGGGCGGTTTTACCTCATGCCAATGTTTTTTTTTTTTTTTTGGTGCAAGTTAGAAATTTGCATTATGAAAGCTGCAGGAAACAGCATATATACAACCTAGTGGCAATGCAAAACTAGAGGCCACCTACTAGGTAGGGTTCCTTCATGCTTGCATCCCATATACCAGACTAGACCAGTAGTTACATACCAACAACAACCTGAAACTAGGCTACACACTCGACTCTGCTAACAGCACCCCTATCACATCAGAATAAGAACCAGAAACTTTTGACAAAATTGCTATAAATCTGCTATCCAAGCCTTGTCCTTCCTTGTAATTTTCTTTCTGCTGCATCCCTGTATTCGCAATCTCATCACACTCTGAATCTTCTGGAGTAGGTAGTCAGCTGGCAAGACTGCTCCTTCAAAACACTTCAGGTTCATGCTCTTCCATATCCAGTACACTAAGGCAGAGATAGCTGCAGCTAAAACATTCTTCCCGAATCTTGTGTTTTTCTGCCTACTTATCCAGTTCAACATCCCCTCTATGGATCTTGCTCTTGCTGTGATATTAAGCCATGCCTTTATTTTCTCCAATATCTCTGCAGATCCTGAACACAAGAAAAATAGGTGATTATGATCTTCTGTTTCCTTCCTGCACATGTAGCAAACTGCATCTCCACACAGAAATCCCATTCTCTGAATTCTGTCTTTAGTTAATAATCTCCCCATTTGAGCAAGGCAAAGGCAAAAACTGTGCCTTGGCGTAGAGATCTTTCCCCATATCAAGTCTTCATGTCTAAGCTTAGGCAACCCTCCTGATAGCACCCGATAGCCACTGGCAGCTATGTAAATACCATCTGAGGTCCCCTTCCACACTTTGCCTTCTCTATAATAATTGCAGAAAAAATGTTTTGTTTTATTGATCTTCCTCCAGTACCAGCTGCTACCCCAGATAGGGGTATACTCCCAGAAATTTTTCCCTTTTAAATAAACTCCATTAATCCACCTTACCCACATTGTGTCTTTTTTTTGTGGCTAAATCCCAAATGTGCTTCCTAGTCAATGCAATATTGAACAACTTGCATTGCTTTGTGTTAAGTCCACCATTTTTCCTGGGTCTGCAGACAATGTCCCATGCAACTAAGCTAGTTATGTGTTGTTGATCATTATATCCCCATAGGAACATCCTGCATTTCTGTTCAATGGCTTTAAGTACCCCTGCAGGCATGATAAAAATACTAGACCAATAGACATGGATTGAGAAGAGGACAAAATTGATCAGCTGGGCTCTCCCAGCATAAGACAGATTTTTGGAAGCCCAAACTTGCATTCTTTTAGTCATCTTATCCACCAAATAATCATAATCAATCTTACTCCATTTTGAGGGAGACAACGGAACATCAAGATACTTCATGGGCAATGATCCTTCTCTTAAGCCAGATAACTGCAGTAACTCCTCTTTTGTTTCTTCATTGACTCCTGCCAGGTAAATATTTGACTTCTCCTTATTGGCATGCAAACCAGTTACCTGTGAGAAGTAGCTGAGACTCTCCATCAGAATAGATAATGAGGCAATGTCAGCTTTGCAAAAGCACATCAGATCATCTGCAAAACACAGGTGATTGAGTGCTAGCTCCTTACACATGGGATGCCACTTGAAATCTGAATCCAGGCTTGTAGTCTTCAGAATCCTTGATAAAAATTCCATAACTAGCACAAAAATTAGAGGTGATACTGGATCACCCTGTCTGATGCCACGCTTTGCCACAAAATAACTATGTCTCTTACCATTTACATTAATATTGAAACTAGCAATTTTGATGCACTCCATGAGCAAACCACTGAATTTTTCAGGAAAGCCATATCCCTGTAACATCTCCATAATAAATCCCCAATGAATGGTGTCATAAGCCTTCCTTAAATTAATCTTCAACAAACATTTAGGAGATCATTGTTTCCTTCTATAATGCTTTATTAAGTCTTGGCAAATCAAAATATTGTGCACAATGGATCTTTGAGCAACAAAGGCCCCTTGATTCATAGACACAAGGTATGGGAGTACTTTTGCCAGTCTACTACATAAAATTTTTGAGATGCACTTGTAGATTGTGTTGAAACATGCTATAGGCCTGAAGTCAGAGGCCCTTTCAGGGTTGGGTACTTTCTGCACTAGACAGAGGTTTGTAGCATTCACCATTTTCAGCATTTGGAGGAAGCAAAAAAATCTAGCACTGCTTCAGTGATCTCATCCCCCACAACTTGCCAAGCTTGTCTGAAGAAACCAAAGCCAAAACCATCTGGGCCAGGGCTTTTGTTGCAGTCAATATCAAACATGGCCTTCTTCACTTCATCTTCAGTCATAGGATCAATAAACCCCATCTGCTGATGTATATCAAATCTGTGCCCAGCGGAGAAGAAGCACTGATCTGCACCCAAAACTCTATTACCACTCACTCCCAACATATTCTCATAAAAATGCAGAAACTCCTCCTTTATCAATCCTTGGTCTTCTAGTACTATTCCCTCCTGTGTCCTGAGAGATAACACCCTATTTTGCTGTCTTCTTTGTTTCAAAATGGAATGGAAATATTGAGTATTCCCATCCCTCAGTTGTACCCATTTCACCTTACTAATCTGCTGAAGAAAAGCTTATGCAGCCATATTTATCTCATTGAGCTTTTTCCTAGCCTCCACCTCCTCCTGCTGCATCATCTCATTCAAAGGGTTACAGTTTGCCTTTATTTGAGCTTGAAACAAATTCTCTCTAGCAATATATGCCTGAGAAAGAATATTATTGAACTCCTCCCTATTTAATTTCTGCAAGGCTTTTCTCACATTTTTCATTTTGTGATAAACATGGAACATTTTTGTGCCTTGTGTTCTGACATTCCAAGCTTGCTGGACAGTTGCTAGGAAGTTAGAGTGGAGGCTCCACATATTAAAGTATCTGAAGGGAATGTTCCTACTGGTACTACTCTGAGTGAGGTCAAGACACATTGGAGAGTGATCTGACACCCCATCAAGGTAATACTGAACTGTGCATTGATCAAGAAGCTGTAGCCACTGGCTGTTACCAAAAACCCAATCAATTTTGGAATATACCCTCCCCCCCTTCTCATACCTGTTATTCCAAGTGTATTTGCATCCATACCAACACAACTCAGTAAGATAACAGTCATCCAGACAAGCTTTAAACTCTTGTATTTCAACATAATTCACTGGAACTCCCCCTTGCCTATCCTCATATTTCAAAACATTGTTAAAATCTCGAGCTATCACCCAAGGTTCCTGACAGTTGATTGCAAAGGATTTGAGATTCCCCCACAATTGTTGCCTCTCTTATTTCTCATTCAGCCCATACACATCAATGAACAGAAAATCAATTTTTCTCTCCCTAGGACACACTTTACAGATGACAAATTGTGCAGAAGAGAAAATAACATCAACATGAAAGTAATTAGGTAGCCACCTTATCCAAATCCTTCCCAACTGATGTTTATCATGATTAATAAAAGACTCCCACCCTGGCAAGAAGCTATTTTTACATTTTTCAATATTAACTTCTCTACTTTTTGTTTCTAAAAAAGCAACTAAGCCACATTTATTCTTTTGGCAAAAGTGAGCAATGTCCCTTTTCTTATTTTACCCATGGAGCCCTCTAACATTCCAAACAAGAACTCTATCCATGACTATCTGTCAAGATAGGGGACATACCATGTTGTGGCCCCATCTCAATATGATGTTCCTCTGTTGGGGTATTGGCCTGTAAGTCCCTCTACCACCACCCATTCTGCCTCTACATGCATTCCCCAATCTGCTTCTCCCTCTCCCTGCATTCTGCCACTGATGAGGTGCAGCTGGTTGCACAGGTTGTGCATTCTGCACACATGCTGAGCAGGCTTGCAATGACTACAAACAGTTGGTTTCCAGCTATAATCCACCTCCTACTCTACAATGTTGCCTTTTTCATTCTTGAAACACACCTTGTCTGAGTAAACACCGTCTATCTCCACCTCAATCATCACTCTAGCATAGTGAATACCAACTTTGAGCTCAGTGTTCTTGTCTGCCATCATTGGCCTACCAATGAGGCCTGCAATCTTGCTCAAACCTATAACATTCCAGTATTTAACATCCAAACCTGGGAATGTAACCCAGATTGGGACCGAAGTGAGCTTCTCTCTAGCATACTCCACATTCTCAGACCATGGCCTCACCATCATAGGTTTATTATCAAAATGATAAACTCCCTCTTGCAAGACAGCATCTCTTTGTTCCAATGAATCAAAACGCACCAAAACTAACCCATTGTTCATCATAGCTATCTTATTCATTCCCTTGTTTGCCCAGATTCTCCTTAAAAAAACCACTCAAGACATTGATTGGAGGCCTAGAACCCATTACATAACAAACCATAGCCTGATTCTAGTAATTAATTTCAGATTTTGTATCCATTGTTTTAATTTCCCCAACTGGTTGTTCCCTGATGCATAACTGGTTCAATAAATTCCAGTTTAAATCCTACATTTCTCAGATTTGCAATATCAAATTTGTCCCAAGCTGAGGGTTTACCTATTCCAGTCGATTGCTGTTGTTTCCCAGCTGCTGCAGCTTCAACCTCATCTTCCCACGAGAAGTGGGTTCTAGCTTTATCGTTCAACTTCGTTAACCACGAATTGCTTTTCTCTCTATCTATCTCCAGTTGTTGGACCGTTTCCGGTTGCCTTTCAGGTGTCATAATTTCTGGGGCTTCCAGTTCATTGGTGAGATTACGCATAACACGATCAAGGTTGGGACGTTCACTACTGTTACATTGACGAGGGTTTGTAATTTTGGTCGGACTTGGTGGTGCCTCTGTTCTTATCGCATCATCGCCATTATTATCAGCTCCTTTCTTAGTTTTTTCCTTCCTCCCCAAGGAAACTCAGAGCTGCGTTAATGGCTAACGATGCCAATGTTTTTTTTTGGTGCAAGTCAGAAATTGTATTATTGCTCACTGTAATGTAACAAGATTACAGCCCTAAGGCAATGCAAATCCAAGGCCACCTGTATTATTGCTCACGATGCCAATGTTAGGGCCCGAGAACGAGCGACATGTGTGATACCGGAGTTCGGGGATGAAGGTGACACTCCCGGGCCACCGGGGGTCCCCTAGGGCCATGATAGAGCCCTCGAAAAAAATTCGGGCGAAAATGGCAACCGGGCCCCGGGAATGCTATTGGGGACGTGTTTTGGGCCTCCGGACGTAAACTCTTCGACGTTAATATTTTCACCCCATATCGCAGGGGAGACCCCTAGGGGACATGGGAGGCCCCTAGGGTCGGTTATTGGGTCTCTGATAGCTTTGTAAGGGCGGGTTTACGAAATGCCAATGTTTTTTTGTTTTCTTTATTTTTTTTTTTTTTTTGGGTGCAAGTAAGAAATTGTATTATTACTAGCTGCAATGTAGCAAAGATTACAGCCCGTAGGCAATGCAAATCCAAGGTCACCTACTAGGTAGGGTTCCTTTTATCTACATCCCTTTACAACCACACAACCCTAAAACAATGCTGGAGCAACACACTCCATCCAGTGGCTCACCTTAGCTGATACAACTAAAACAGACATTCCTGACTTACAGCAAATACAAAACACAAGACAATAAGCTGTTACAAATTCTACAGAAAACTTAAAATATTACCACATACACCAAACTACAAAGACTTAGTACAGAGAACAATTACACACTTCCTATCCATCTTTTATCCTTGCTGTTGACCTTCCTCTTACTACTGCATTCCTGTATTCTGATTCTGACTATCTGCTGAATCTGCTGCATGATCTGCATCATAGACAATCTGCTCCCCTCAAAATATTGGATGTTCCTGCTTCTCCATATCCAGTACACTGCTGCTGCAAGTCCTGCTGCATACACTTCCCTTCTGAATTTTGAGCTCTTCTGCCTTCTTATCCAGTTAAGCATGCCCTGGATTGTGTATGCTTTTGCTGACATCTGTAACCATCCTCTTAGTTGATCCAGAATCCCTGTTGACACACTACAGCTAAAAAACAGGTGGTTATGATCTTCTGGCTTCACTTTGCACAGGTTGCACAAAACATCCCCATTCAGGAACCCCATTTTCTGCATCCTGTCCTTTGTTAGCAGTCTCCCCAGTCTCCCCAGTTGAGCGATGCCAATGTTAGGGCCCGAAAATGGGCGACATTTGTGATATCGGAGTTCGGGGATGAAGGTGACCCTCCCGGGGCACCGGGGGTCCCCTAGGGCCATGATAGAGCACCGCAAAAATTTCGACCGAAAACGGCAACCGGGTCCCGGGAATGCTCTAGGGGACATGTTTTGGGCCTCCGGACGAAAAGTTTTCGACGTTAATATTTTCGCCCAATATCGCACGGGAGACCCCTAGGGGACATGGGAGGCCCCTAGGGTCGGTTATTGGGTCTTTGATAGGTCTGTAAGGGCGGTTTTACGTGATATCAATGTTTGTTTTTGGTGTAAAGATAGTAGCTTGCAGTAAATAGCATAAGAGCAACAATTACAACCTAAAGGCAATAGGGAGGGGAAAGCCACCTACTAGGTAGGGTTCTTTCAAACTCTATATCCCAAAACACAACCCAACCACAACCTGTCCTTACAGCAACACTAGACTGGCAGCAAACCTACACACACACACAATTACAGCAGTTTTAAAACAGACCCAAACAACAAATACAAAGGCAAAACAAAATTACAGACTTCTTAGCCAATCTTTATCCTTCTTGGAGAGCTTTTTTACCTTAATTGCAAGTACTCTGGCACGGATTGAAGACTGAATCAGCTGGATGATGATCATATTTGGTATTTGTTTACCTTCAAAACAACTCTGGTTCCTAGCCTGCCATATCCAGTACACCAAACATGCAAAAGCTGCTGCAAAGGTTTCCTGCACCACTCTAGATCTCTTCTGCCTACATATCCAGTTCAGTATACCTGGTATAGTCATTGACCTTGCTGTACAACCAAGCCAATCCTTCACCAATTGCAGAACTGCACCTGACTTTGAACAACCAAGGCACATATGCTCATGAGATTCAGGAACTTCAGCACACAAGCTGCATCGCCCCTTATCTGATAGAATCCTTATTGTCTTTAATCTATATCTGGTTTGTAATCTCTTGTAGAAAGCCAACCAGAGATAGAAATTATATCTGGGCAAAGCCACATTACCCCATATAAGGTTAGCTTGTCTCCATTTGGGCAGAGTACCCAGCAAGTATGCATACCCACTGGAAGTAGAATGGTGACCCCTCTGTGAAAGAGTCCAGACAGACCCATCTTCATAAGCATTAACAAAAATGCGTTTGATTTTATTAAGTTTCAACCAATACCAACTACCGCCTGCTGGTGGAATAAAGGACCAGAAACTCTGCTGCTTTAGATAAACTCCATTAACCCATCTCACCCACATGGTATCTTCTTTGGTAGCAACATCCCATATATGCTTACCATTAAGAGCCAAATTAAACATTTTGCAGTTTTTTATGTTTAGACCCCCATTTTTTCTAGGTCTGCACACAATATCCTAGGCCACTAAACTCATTTTCCTCCTCATCTCATTTGTTTCCCAAAGAAAATTCCTGCATTTTGCTCAATGGCTTTCAAAACTCCTGTTGGTAAAACAAAGATACCAAACCAATAGATGTGAATAGAGAACATAACTGAGTTAATTAGTTGAGCTCTACCAACATTGGAAAGGTGCCTGGAGGCCCAAGAATGAAGTCTCTTAGTCATTTTATCCACCAAAACTTCACCGTCCAGCTTAATCCATTTGGAAGGAGATCAGGGAACACCCAAGTACTTCATGGGAAAAGAACCTTCCCTAAAACCATATAACTGAATCAGTATGCTTTTAAGAGAGTTATCTACCCCAGCAACATAAATATTTGACTTGTCTTCATTTGCCTGCAAACTAGTAACATAGGAGAAATAAGACAAGCTTTCCTTGATTGTGGCAATAGATTTCTCCTCAGCTCTGCAAAGAACCATTAAGTCATCTGCAAAACACAGATGACTTAAAGCAAGGGTTTTACACATAGGGTGCCAGTTGAATGACTCATCAAGGCAAGCTAGCTTCAGTATTCTGGAAAGGAACTCCATCACAAGGACAAAAATGAGAGGAGAGACAGGATCTCCTTGTCTAATACCACGCTTGCCTTCAAAGAAACCATGTTTAACACCATTTAAATTGATGCAGAAGTTAGATGACTTCACACAGGCCATTAACCAGTCACTGAACTTCTTAGGGAAACTATAGCCATTAAGCATTTCCTGTATGAAATCCCAATGAATGGTATCATACACCTTCCTCAGATCAATCTTCATAATACACCTAGGGGTAGTGTATTTCCTCCTGTTGTGTCTGATCAGGTCTTGAACAATCATGATATTTTGCACAATGGATCTCTAAGCCATAAAAGCACCTTGATGCAGGGCAACCAGTTCAGGGTGAACCTTAGAGAGTCTATTGCACAGAATCTTAAAGATGCGTTTGTAAATCGTGTTGCAGCAAGCAATGGGTCTGAATTCAGAAGCTTGCTCTGGGTTTGGAACTTTTGGGACAAGGCAAAGATCAGTAGCATTTAGCTGTTTCAACATCTTGGCAGAAGAGAAGAAATACAGTATTGCTTCAGTCACATCATTACCCACAATTCCCCAGGCTTCCTTGACAAATCCTGAGCCAAATCAATCTGGGCCTGGGCTTTTATTGCTACCAGTTGAGAACATGGCTTGCTTGACTTCACTAGCAGTAATTGGGGCTATAAGTTCCATCTGTTGGTGCAAGTTTAATCTATGCCCTGCTGCAAAAATGCAAGGATCAACAGATATCCTATCTTTTTCAGTCACCCCTAGCATGCCTTTGTAAAAAGAAACTAGCTCCTCCATCACCAAAGTCTAATCATGTACCAAACTTCCCTCCTTATTTTTCAGAGAATAAACTCTGGATTTCTGCCTTTTCTGTTTCAAAATAGCATGGAAATAGTGAGTATTTTCATCCCCCAGTTGTATCCATTTGATTTTGTTTTTTTGCTGCAGAAAAGACTCTGCAGCTGTATTTATTTGCAAATAATTTTGCCTAGACAATCTCTCGTGCTGCTGCAAGTTCTCATCAGGAGGATAGGTATTGGCCACCATCTGACCCTCTAGCATCTTTTCTCTAGCTGTATTTGCTTGCATAACAATATCAGCAAACTCATTTTTATTCAAAGATCTCAAAACATGCCACACATTCTTCAATTTCTGACAAATTCTGTACATTTTGGTACCCTGAACACCAGTACTCCATGCAGACTGAACCATATTTCCAAACTCTCTGTGTTTGCACCACATATTGAAGAATCTAAACGGAGTTTTCCCTCTAGGAAGCTTGTGAGAAAGACAAATGCTCAAAGGAGAATGATCAGATACTCCTTCAAGCAAGAATTGGACAGTGCACTGGTCAAAACTATGCATCCAAAGACTATTAGCAAAACCCAGTCAATCTTAGAATAGACTCTTCCTCCCTTCTCATCCTATTGTTCCAGATATATCTACATCCCATCCAGCCAACTTCATTCAGGAAACAATCCTGCAAAAATTGCTTAAAATCATGTATTTCAGCCAGTGTTACAGGCACACCCTATTGTCTATCATCAGCACACAGGACATTGTTAAAATCCCCTGCTACAAGCCTAGGAGACCGACATTTTGTTGCAAAAGTAGTCAGATCCTTCCATAATTCAACTCTGTCTTCTTTTTCATCATAGCCATACACCACAGCTATAACAAAATCCTTCTTTTCAGCCAAATAACAGATATTACAGATAACGATTTGTGTAGAAGAGAAAATAATAGCAACATTAAAGATCAGAGGTTGCTATTTAATCCAAATCCTACCCACATGATGACTGTCTAAATTAACAAAAGACTCCCACCCTTGAAAAACTTTATTGTTGCAATTATCAAAATTTGAGGATCTAATTTTTGTTTCAAGAAAGGCTACAAAACCAAAATTGTTTCTACTGCAAGATTGAGATACCTCTTTTTTCTTATTTGGGCCATTAAGCCCTCTGACATTCCAAAGAAGGACCCTATCTATGTCCATCTGACATGATGGGGCTTTGACCTTCTCTGGTCACCTCCTCAATCTGCTGTTCCTCCTGCATTTCCTGATTAATTCCAGGATTCACTTGTGCTTCCTGTATGTGCTCATCCTGTAACCCTTCAAACTGGTTGGAATGTGAGTAGGTTCCATAATCCCTCTGTCAACAGGTTGAGATTGCCTGAAACCTCCTCTTTGCCCCCTGCCCATTCTGCCTCCCATGTCATTTCCTTGTCTACCTATCCCCCTTTGAGCTACTTGCCATTGAGGGACTGCCCTTTGTTCAGGTTGCAACTGCCTTGGAACCACTGGTTGAGCACCTGGGGCCTGCACTGGTTGATCATTCTGCATAACTTGTGGCTCAAGAACCCTAACCTTCTTCCTGCATTCAGCTTCTAAATGCCCATATTTCTTATATTGATCACAAATGGTAGGTTTCCAGTCATATTCCACCATTTGTTTCATGAATATGCCTGTTTCATCTTTGAAATGCACCGTTTCTGGGAATTTACTGCCTATCTCCACTTCAATCATCACCCTAGCATAGTGTATTCCCACTTTTAGTTCTGTGTTTTTTTTAGCCATCATAGGCCTTCCCAGCAAGCTAGCAATCTTGCTAAGGCCCCTAACATTCCGATATTTTACACTTAAACCAGGAAATTTAACCCAAATAGGAACAGAGATGAGTTCTTCACTGTCATAATCAACATTTTCAGACCAAGGCCTCACAATAAATGGTTTATTATCAAAGTGGTAAACCTCTTCCTGTAACATAACATCCCGTTGCTCTAGAGAATCAAATCTCACCAGGCATTGTTGCGGTTTTATTCATTCCTTTTTTTGCCCAAACTCTTCATAAGAAACCACTGAAAACATTGATTGGAGGACGGGCACCCAAAACATAGCATACCACAGCTTGATTCCAGTAATTAATTTCAGATTGAATGTCTAACAAATTAATTTCACCAACTGGCTAGCCATTAATCATGGAGGGTTCAACATATTCCAAACTAAATCCAGCATTTCTAAATTTAGTTATGTCAACTTGTCCCAAGCAGAGGGGTTACCTGAAGCTTTCTCCGGCCTAGCTTGATTTGCCTCCATTGCAGCAACCTCGTCCTCTAGTGAGAAATGGGTACGAGCATTGCTCTGCAAGTTTGAGAGCCAGGTATTGATTTTCTCACGAGCTAGTTTCAACTGTTGTACTGTCCCTTGCTGAACTTCAGGAGTAAGAATGTCTGGATCTTCAAGTTCGTGAGCCAAATTCCTCACCACCCGATCGAGATTTGGCCTCTCATTGCTTTGTGATTCCCGATTCACCATTAACACTGGATTAGTAGGTTCCATTTTGACACCGCCGTGCTTTCCACCTCCTTGTTTAGTCTTCTCCTTTCTAGCCATGAACTCAGTGCAGAAAGCTCGCGCTGGGGGAAAGAGGAGAGAGCATTTCTAGAGAGAGAAAGTTCCTCCACCTGCGACGCCAATGTTGTGATGCCAATGTTAGGGCCCGAAAACGGGCGACATGGGTGATATCAGAGTTCGGGAATCAAGGTGACCCTCACGGGGCACAGGGGGTCCGCTAGGGACATAATAGAGCCCCTGAAAAAATTTCGGGCCAAAACGGCAACCGGGCCCCGGGAATGCTCTAGGGGACGTGTTTTGGGCCTCCAGACGCAAAGTTTTCGACGTTAATATTTTTGCCCCATATCGCGCGGAAGACCCATAGGGGACATGGGAGGCCCCCAGGGTCGGTTACTAGGGCGTTTTTACGCGATGCCAATGTAAGGGTCGGAATATCGGCGTCATTGGTGATATCGGAGTTCGGGGATAAGGATGACCCTCCTGGAGCGCCTAGGGTCCTCTAGGGTCATGATAGACCCATGGGAGATGTTTGGGCAAAAATGACACCCGGGCCCCAAGAAGCCGAAAATCAAAGGATATAATCCACGTCTGTTTGGCTTCCGAGAGGCTCCAGACCATATCTCACGGGACATATCTAAGTGATTTGGGAAGCTCCCGGGGTCGGTTATCTGGTCCATGATAGGCTTGTAATTGGGTTTTTACTGGATGCCAATGTAAGGGCCGGAACACCAAAAGCATGGGTGAGGGCCGGAATTTCCTACCCCAAGAGTGAGGAGTGAGGTCTCAAAATTATTTCTAAAATTAAAGTGAGGTCTCAAAAATATTTTCCAATTTTTTGGAAGTGATGTGTAATTTTTCAGATATTATTTTTATTTATTTCCTATTTTTCAGCCTAATTTTTAATTAAAAATTAAACTAAATAGCTACCTTGTGTGAAAATTTCTAAAAAAAATGTTTTTCCGTAACTTAATAATATACTTGAAAAGTTTGAGGTGGAATTTTTGGAAAATAATTATCCAAACTCTCAAAAACCCCAGTATGAAAGTTATGCACTGTGCATGTCTACTCCTGTCAGAACCACTAAACCTTATAAGACTCTTTAGGGGGTAGTTTCTTGAGAGAGTGCTTGTGGGCGAAGGAAGGCAAGTGACGCCACATGAAGCAAGCGCCTACCAGGTTCCGAGTAGTGTCAAGTCGTGCGCCATCATAGCCGGAGACGGACGCGATGTGACGTGGCATGAAGCGCCTACTAGGCGCTGAGTTGTGTCATGTCGCGTCCACTCGGGCGCTGTCGAGGTCGACGATGGCTTACGGTTACGATGTGGGTATAAATGTTTGACGAAGTGATCTCCTTCTGGATCGAGCTATCCAGACGGCGTCGGATAGATGTGATATCCTTCGGGATGAGCTATCTAGCTGGCGACGAATGGATGTGATCTCCTTCGGGATGAGCTATCTAGCCGGCTTGCGGGTATAAACGTCGGATTGATGTGATCTCCTTCGGGATGAGCTATCTGGCTGGCGACGGATGGATGTGATCTCCTTCGGGTTCGAGCTATTCAGAAGACGTCGGAAAGATGTGATCTCCTTTGGGATGAGCCATCCAGCCGACGTCGGATGGATGTGATGTCCTTCAGGATGAGCTATCTAGCCGGCTTGCGGGTATAAACGTCGGATGGATGTGATCTCCTTCGGGATCGAGCTATTCAGAAGACGTCGGAAGGATGTGATCTTCTTCGGGATGAGCCATCCAGCCGGCTTGCGGGTATAAACGTTGGAAAGATGTGATCTCCTTCGGGATTGAGCTGTCTAGGCGGGGGGTGGGTATAAATGTCGTATGGATGTGTTCTCCTTCGGGATGAGCCGTCTAGCAGGCGAGTGGGTATCGAACATCCCTTCATCAAGATTTTCACGCCGAGCGTTGTGCTCGTTGGGGTCTCCCTCGAACATCCATGGGGCTACTATGTAGTTTCGTGGGTACGTCGAGGTTGATTTTGGCGTAGTAATTGTGAAGGCGTGTGAGTGGCACTCGGTCCGTTTGGGTTGGCGGGGTTCCTGCTCGTGCAGTCAATCGCACACCCACAAACCTTTTCATCGATTTCTCCAAGAGAGAATTGCCTTGGACGAAGCATGGTTTCCTGTGTTTGATGCCTACGGATGGTAATCGTGACCCTGAAAAGATGAGATCTCCGTCCGGCATCCTCCCAAGGGTGCCGGGTGGACAACTCAAGCTGAGCACATCGTCACCCACGTCAAGCCTTTAGTGCGGTTGTGGCATGGGCTGCGTGCTCTAGCTGTTCTCTAGGATGCGGAACACTGAGCGGGCATGGGTCCGAAAGGCCTTAGCTGTCTAATCTAGCGTTCTTCGCTCAGCACGATTGACGGTCGAACGCGAGATGACCTCCCGATCACTCGGAAAGGCTCATACGCATCCAGCATCGATTTATGGTGCTACCTGGTTGATCCCGCCAGTGGTCAGATGCTTGTCTCAAAAATTAAGCCATGCATGTGTAAGTATGAACTAATTCAGACTGTGAAACTACGAATGACTTATTAAATCAGTTATAGTTTGTTTCATGGTACCTGCTACTCGGATAACCGTACTAATTCTAGAGCTAATACGTGAAACAAACCCCGACTTCTGGAACTGATGCATTTATTAGATAAAAGGTCGACGCGGGCTTTGCCCGTTGCTCTGATGATTCATGATAAATCGACCGATCGCATGGCCTTTGCGCCGGCGACGCATCATTCAAATTTCTGCCCTATCAACTTTCGATGGTAGGATAGTGGCCTACTGTTAGACCCCATGACACGTGACACCGGACATGCTTAGGCGCATACGCGTTGTGACCGAGCATTATGGATATTGTGACCGATGACAATGTCAAGGACGGGAACCTTGACATGGTCAGGCCTCGACATGGTCAGGCCTTGACAAGGCCATGACTAAGCCAAATAGGCGTTGTGCCTTGGCACAGTGCCCAGCGACATAGGCGCTGGACATACGCTGGACAGACGCTGGTCAGGCGCCTGGGAGGTGCTGACGCGTCAGCGACTGGGTGAGCATGCATGTCTGGTGATATTATGATCGGACAAAGTGCGACTTTGCCCGGACACGAAGAAGTCCATAGATACTTGAAAGTATACGGAAGCCAATGGTGGGCTTGGTTGGTCCAACAACGCATACATGTGGCCTAGACCCCCAGTATGAAATTTGTGCACTTGATATGTTTTCTCCTGTCAGTTCCAGTAGACCTTATAAGCCTCTTTAAGGGGTACCTGCTTCGTGGAGGAGTCAAGCGAGGACACCCCTTAGGGAGCCTTGTGGGTGCAGCGCTGGGCGCGGCTCCCAGTCGTGGCAGGGCCATGACGAGCTTGACGGACGGACGACGTAAACGTCCTAGGAAGCTTAGCCTCCATGAGCTAAGCAAGCAAAGCTATGTAGGTCGCTTGCTTGATAGGGTGACCATGAGTGTCCCATGATCCCCACGTCCCTAGAAAACTGGAACTTGTGAGCGGTTACGTGGATACGCGGTTGCGCCTAGTAGGCGCATGCCCGAGCGGTTACGCTATGGCTGAGTGTGCTGGACGTGACATGGGTAGTGGGTGATGCCACTACCATGGCGGTTAGCCCACGTGCCTTGAAATAAGGGCGACTCAACGGAGTGGGAGTGTACCCATTGACTAGAGAGGCGACAAGCAGTTACCCCGTTAACATGGGTGAGTGGGAGGTTGCCGTTACGTGGCAGTTGACAAAGGCAGTTACCGAAGGCATGGCGCCTAGTAGGCGCGGATGTGGGTAAACGCGGAGTCAAAACCAGCGGTTACTCCCACTACCCTATGATGGGAAAACTACCCCAAGCACTAAAGGAGGCAGTAACGAGTTAGTGGAGAGTGGAGACATGTCAACGTCCCACTCTTCCCACTAAGCAAGCGGTTACATGGAAGCAACAACCCACTAAAGGGAGTTGTCCCATGATCCCCACTACTTGGTAGTTATAGGCGGTTATCCTTACTTGTAGGCGCCTACTTGGCTGGGTTGTAACCAAGGCTTTATCTATAAATTGTGCTCAGACGTCCCTTGGAGGATATATGCTCTGGCACCCGAATGTAAGTGTCAAAGTAATTAATATACGAGCCTCTTTTTGTGTGCATATGTGTGAGTAAGCTGTTCTAAAGCGTTGCTAGAAGCTATCATAGATGAAAAGGTTATGCGCAAATTAGTACGAAGCTTTAACCCTGTGACAATTGGTCTGACCTGCCAGATGAAACATCGGGTGTTTGGCGGGAGCTAGAGATTCTATGTCGGATTGAACACAAAGGTGTTGCTTCGTGATCAAGTTGGTTTGTAACCAGAAAAGCGAAGACATGGACAAGAATCCAATGATGCGTGACAAAGGAATCTATTTTCTTGAAGCACCTAAATAAGGTAGGCTAACAAAGCCTAGGAGTTTGGGGCACGTAAGTTGTCTAAAGAAGGAAGAAGGGGCACATCCGAAGGGATGGTTGCAAGAGATCAAAAAACTGCGGTTGAGCAACGAGGCACCTTCTCATTATATGATAACTAACGAAGACGACAAGTTCACAAAGGTGACAACGAACAAAAGGGATAGTCCCCTACGACAGGCAACGACCAACGCTCTTCCTCGAGACTTCCAAGCGTTGGAATACTCGGTCACCCTACTTGTCTTTTTTACATCGACGATGGGGTACTGTGCGATGGAGTTGGCTGGCCTCAGGGGATGATGACAGTAGAGGAAGCGTTTCAAAGAATGGTCGAACGAGAGGCAAAGGTCGAAGTTGCTGTAGCAACATCAACCCGAGCAAGTTGCGCCAAGGAAGGGATGGTGATCTCTTCTGACTTAGAGGACAACGACCGTAAGTACTCGTCCGATGAGTAGGACGACACACGAAATTGGGCCCTTTGATGATAAGGCACGAAGCAATCGTGGGTAAAGGTGAACCCAAGGAGGCAGCAAGGTGTTTCTAGTTTCCTTTTCGGTTATTCATGTTAATTTCAATTAACGTTGCTTATTTCAGTATTTCCCTACATTGTGTAAATATGCAACTTGTGAATATTGCAATCGTGGCGTTGTTGTTTCCAATTCCGTAATTCAATGTTGTCTGTGTGGAATTGATATTTGCATGCTTTCGAAAATTGACGTCCAAAGTCAGTGGACTGGTGACAATGGTTTTCCCCATGAGTGGGATGAAGACGTTGCCAAGCTCCTCATGGGAGGTAGTCAGGAACGTTGCCTAAGAGTTGCAAAGGTACTTGTGACGCCTGTGTGTCAGGTTGGAGTTAACAAGGCCTCGCCCAAGGCCAATCGATCCATTTCGTGTGCAAAAGAGCCCACGGGGTGGGTAGCCAACCACACTCGACAAGAGAAACCAACAACGGTATTCAGTTGGTAGGAACTAAGCCATGAGGACTTAGAGGAAACAACATGGGAAATATAATGTAAGCTAAGCTATGTGAGGCCATAGTGATGGTTTAACCAAGTATAGAAACTACTTGGTTCTCACAAGTATTGTTTGCGGGCAGTGGCCAACGCAAACAAGGGCGAAGAGTAGAGATGGTGACTTATTGCTCGAGGAAGCCGCAACGTGCTTCCCTCGACCCACAAGAAGAGTCCATGGTCTACTTTCTCCCCACGACTAAACCAATGTTCCTTGGACAAGTCAATGGTAAGAAATAAATTCAATTGGTGGAAAAATCGAATAGAAGGATTGTACGGGATGAACCATTACTTCCTTCGATATTGTGATTTCGTGGATAAATTCACTAGTCAAACACGTGTGGTTATTAGGCTAACTTGAGTGTGGTGACTCAAGTGGCACGCATAATCTCCCTTGAGTGTTATAAAGGGAAATATCCTTGTGGGAAAGGATAATGCTTGGTAAAAAGGATGAATAGCTTTGTTATGACGTCGACCTAAGCGAAATCCTCGTTTGAGGATGGGATGACACGGAAGAAGACAAGCTAGACGAGGAGGGCTAAGAGGGTAACCTCGACTTATTGTTTTCTTCTCCGGATCGCACAAGTACACCCAAGCCGCCGAACAAGGTCCATACTGGTTTGATCCGTCCAGGCCAGATGCCCAAGTGGACAGTGGTCCACGCACTACGCAAGTGCGCTGATGGTTTGCGTTCGTAATTTACGTTCCTTTTGGTTAAGTTTCGTATTTGAAATTCCGAATTGTTAATTCTGATTCAGCATGGTTTTCCCCTTCCATTTCTGTAATTATGTAAGTTACTTTAATGAAATGCTATTTTCTGTTTCCATCGGTAAATTTTATTGTGTTGTTTGTATGCTTGAAACAGTTATAAAAAATCCTTGCGCTTGCCTTTGAACGTTTTCAGTGAGTGATAACGTTGACGTTGCCAAGCACCTCGGTTGAGGCAGGCAGGAACGTTGCCTAATGGTTGGATAGGACAAAGTGACGCTTGTGCGACAAGTTGGGAGTTACTAGACCTCGCCTTAAGGGCCAAACGGACACTGTTTCACGAAAAAGCAACCCACGGGTAGGCGAGACAAACTGAACACAATGCTGCGAGTAGCCTAACGGAGCTGGCTAATGAAAACTAAGTTGAAAGACACTTAAAAAGGAAATAACACTTGAGAAATGCTAAGGCGTAGGCGCACGTGAGGCCACGGAGGCAGCAACAACGGTAGTTGGTCCGACATAAGTTGTTTAACACTCACATTCGTGTGCAAAACCTACAAAGCCTTAAGGAGAAAGGATAGAGGTGGTGACCTATGACTCGAGAAAGCCGCTACGTGCTCCCCTAGACGACTAGGAAGAGTCCATTGTCTATCTTCTCCCCGACCAGTCCAGTGTTCCTTGGACAAAGTCGAAACTTTGGGAATATTTAGGTTGTCCTAGACACTGAATGGAAGTCGAAACATATGGGATGTTCGCGTCTTCTCCCAAAAAGGGTGGATTTCTTGGTGAAATCAGACGTCTAACACTTTGCTACGTTTAGACGGGATTCTGAACTTGTTACGTTCAAAGGTGTAAGTACACTACACTACTCACTAGAGTGTTAAAAAGGGAAAGAACCTTACGGAAAGGTTACCTTTGTGAAAGAAAGGTGGTCAGTTTAGTTGAGACGTCAACTTAAACTAACTTCTCCGTGGAGAAGGATTCTTTGTGCAACACCATTGTTCAAATGGATGTGAACAATTTGTTTGAGAAACAAAGGCAAAAAGTGAGAGGTTCGGTAAAACGACTCTACTATTTGTGAACCGTTGTGTTAAGGATCACTATTCTTGTGGGAAGAATTTAGCGAATCCATGAGATTAACCATTGGCAAACAAGAAACGATGAGGCTTGAGTCCCTTATTCATATAAATTGGGTTTGAATCAATTTTTTTGAGTAAAGTATGTGATACATATTCACGTGGCGATTAAATGAGTAGCAAGGAACCGAAATCCTTCGACTTCGTCCCGAATCGATTAAACGAAAATTTATCACAAAGTGATTGAGTCCTTTGGTAAATTTTCCAGAGTTTTAGATGGTGATTTAAGGCTTAAGTGTAACACCCCCGAATTCGCAACGATTTCTAGGGAACTATCGATGTCGCTGTCCACAAGTCGACACCGCCGAACCGTCACGGACCCTAGGGAGTGTTACTGCAACATTTATCGCTAAGGAGTAAATGCTAAGCAGAAAGGAAAACTAGGTATCAAAGGAAGCATCTAAACAAATTAAACATAAATATCAGAGTTGTCTATCCAGCGGTCTTAAGTCCATTATAGTTTTATTACAACTTTGCCTTCAAGGGCACAAACCAAAATCCCAAATAATCCAAGGTAACCAATAAATCCATAGTTCTAAACAAACAGCCCACATTCAACCTTCTAGCAAACCGTCCTCACTCAGCTACACCTGCACTTTGGTTTCCGTGACGGAAACAAGGTAGAGAAGAAACAAAAGAAAACAAAAATCAGATAAACTGAATAAACGTCGTCCATACACAGTAAAAACACTTTCGCAAACCTTACCTGGGTTTTAGAAGAATCATTGAAATTCATTTGCATGCACAGGTAGTCATACAATCTAGCACACGCATACTCAATATTCAATTGGATGCAATTCCTGCATTAGTGATCAATCGAACACAAACAGGTAAACCATCTTGATTGGAGTAATAAAAGAGCAAATACAACAGCGATTACCCATACTGTTCATAGATAGATATAGACATGCCATGGACTTACGCTAGTGTATGCTCACACTACCTCTAACATAATAATCGATATGTAGAGAATTAAACAATGGGGAATGATCCGTCCCGAACACACTACAAGGTATCCATAAAAGTAACTTGGGAATCACGCATCCCTAGACTACATCAATTAGATAAGTCTCGATAGCTCGGCTACTCCTAGGGATCCATTAGGAGTCTTATTCTCATTTAATTCAATTCACATACTTGCATTGATTGACCTAGTGGTACAACAAGACCACGACATAATACTTCATTTCATGCTCATGATAATGAATAATAATAACGACGATTACGACATAAATGCATATTAACAATAATCATGCTTCATATATGTCTAACAAAATTTCGGCAGCACTTCGGCAGTTAATCATGATATCCAAAAATTACACTTTCACAAATAAACCATCCAACAAATATAACAGTAGGTGCTCATTAGCACTCAATAATATCCCATTCCAAATAGCACATATTATTCTATCATAATAATATTAGAAATTCAACATCGCCATAATTAAACATTAATTAGCATATGAACTAATTAATTAACAAAACGTTATAAACTTATCATACTCAATATAAATCATATTTACAGCGAAGAATATATTTCAAATTCTCATAATTAACGACGATATAGTTTAATCATGCTTCGCATATTAAATTCACAATAATAATCAATTAGCACATAACACATCAAAATAGTTTTGATGGGGCTTTGGAAAGAGGTAGGCACAATCTCTTACCTAACAAACGCTCACTAAGCAGTAGGTAACTTGGCTAATCACAACCCGATCACGCTTGTCCGTTTGGTCCTAATTAAAAACAATTACCGAGACATAATTAATAAATACGAAAATCCAAACATTACTGAAACTATAAACTAATATTTTTATTAAATTCCTTGATTTATTCCAACCAATCTAGGCTTTTGAAAATCCGGATTCGGACTCCCCGAGTTCAGAAAAATAAAAATAATTATTGAAAAATACTGAAAATACGAAATTAATTAAAACGAAATTATTCAACAAAACCCTCATCGGTTTTTCGAGTCTTGGCCGTGATACACCAAGCATGGCGACCCACGACCTAGCCCATCACCAAGACCACCACCCACCGACCACCATGGTCGGCGGTGGCTCGTCGCAGCACCGGCGACGGAGGAGAGAGAGAGCTTGAGAGATCGCGAGAGAGAGTGAGGAATTGTGAGAGAGAGAGAGAGAGAGAGAGAGAGAGAGAGAGAGAGAGAGAGAGAGACTGAGAGAGGGAGGAGCGACGGGCAGGGCCCAGTCGCGTCGGCCACTCGCCGGCGACCACCTAGGCGCGGCCTGGTGGCGAGGCGGCGGCGCGACAGCCGCGACTCGACAAAAACAGGGGAGGGGGAAAACAGAGCACGAAAGAGATAGAAAGAAAGAGAGAGAAAGAGAGAGAGAGAAGGGGGATTACCGGCGAGAAGAGGAGGTCGGTGGCTGGCCTGGTGGCCGGCGACAGCAGGGGGAGAGAGAGAGAGAGAGAGAAGGTGTGTTGTGGAGAGAGAGAGAGAAAAGTGAGAGAGAAACTGTGAGGGAGGAGAGAGAGAGAATTGGGGTTTTTTGCTCAGTTTTTGCAACTGATCAACGGGCCCATCTCTTAGCTTATATAGGTGTTTGGTCAAAGAAAGTCAAACCCTACTAGAATTAGGATTATTTTCTGATTTAATTGCTAATTAAAAATAATTAAAACTAATTAAATGCTAATTAAAACCAATTAAAACAATATGAATAAGCCTTATTCATATACAAAACCATTTTAACTAAATCCCTTAATTTGATAATTATAAATCCCGAAATTCCCATAATAATAATTAATATTATTATGGCTTAATTTGAGTAAATCGAATCGTTAAATAAATATACGATTTAAATCTCCAAAACTATTTATAAATGAATTATAAATCGATATTATAATTATAGAAAATATTGGGGTATCACATTCTACCCTCCTTAAAGAAGTTTCGTCCTGAAACTTGAAACATGAAGTAATCACTTCTCAACGACGAAACAAGTTTACCCATATGAAGTTATAAATCAATTTTAGGACAACGACAATGCAATGCGTGTACTACGGTTGTGATCTAGGTGATTAGCAGTGCAGCATGCAATGCTAGAACATGCAACTTGTGCAAAGCGGTAAACAAAACACGAAATTACTAGGTGTGATATTCTACCCTCCTTAAAAAGGGTTTCGTCCCGAAACTCGAATGGAATAAGTACCTTCGAGAAAGAGTTCTGGGTACTTCTCGCGCATCATGGATTCAGCTTCCCATGTTGCCTCTTCTTGACCATGACGGGACCAAATAAATTTCACAATCGGAATAGTCTTTGTACGAGTCGAGCGCTCTTTGCGGTCGGTGATCTCGATCGGACGTTCTTCATACGTCAAACTCTCATCAAGTTCGATCATTTCAGGTTGAACGACATGAGTTGGATCATGTACGTATCGTTTCAATTGAGAGACGTGAAAGACATTGTGGACTTTTTCAAGTTCCACGGGCAAAGTTAGACGATAAGCAACTTCACCAATCCTTTCTATGATCTCCTAAGGACCAATATAACGAGGACTTAACTTCCCTTTACGACCAAAACGCATAACACCCTTGGTAGGAGATACTCGCAAAAGTACCTTGCTTCCCACCTCAAATTCTTCAGGTCTACGACCTCTATCTGCATATGATTTCTGGCGATCATGTGCACTTCGCATCTTCGTCTGAATCACCTTCACAATGTCGACAGTCTGCTGGATCATATCAGGACCCAAAACTGCAGTCTCGCTAATGTCGTTCCAACATACAGGCGATCTACACTTCCTACCATACAAGGCTTCATATGGCGCTTGATCAATAGCTATTGTTGTAAGAAAATTCGATCAACGAAATGTGTTTATCCCACGCTCGAAGCATATCCTCTAGAGTCTTGATTGTCCTTTCCGTCTGGCCATCTGTTGCATGATGAAAAGCGGTACTAAAGTTCAATTTGCTTTCAAATACTTCTTGTAATTTCTGCCAAAAGTTAGAGAGAAATCTCGAGTCTCTATCAGAAACAATATCTTCAGGTACACCATGAAGTCTCATGACCTCCTTGACGTACGCGTCAGCCAGTTTCTCCATTTTCCACGTGTCGTGCATAGGGATGAATCTTACGACCTTTGTCAAACGATCTACAACCACCCAAATGGTGTTGTTCTTCTTTTGTTTCTAAGGTAAACCCATGACAAAATCCATAGAAATCGAATTCCAGTTCCAAGTCGGAACTTCCAGAGATTGTACCATTCCACCTCGTCTTTTGTGCTCGATCTTGACTTTCTGACATGTCAAACACTTCGCTACGAACTCAGCGATATCTTGTTTCATGCCTTTCCACCAGAACACTTGGCGAAGATCTTTGTAAAGCTTATCTCCACCAGGATGTACAGAATACGGTGTATTATGAGCTTCACCCAGAATCTGACTTTTTATACCTGGGTCATTGGGTACGCAAACACGTTCTCGAAATCTCATAATTCCATCTTGGCCCAAAGAGAAGTCCTCGGACCTACCCTCGTCTTTATGGTTTAGAATCCGCTAAAGATCCTCATCACCACTTTGTTTATCTTTGATCTCTTCAAGCAGTGTTGGTCGAACAGTCATATGTGCTAAGGTACATTGAACGTCACCTTGAAACACAATCTCCACCTCGAGACTTTGCAAGTCACGTATGATCTCCTTAGGAAGCACTACAGCAGTGTTTAACGAATGTCGAGTTTTCCTACTCAAAGCATCAGCGACTACGTTCGCTTTACCCTCATGGTATTGGATATCGATGTCGTACTCCGTCAAAAGTTCTAGCCATCTCCTTTGGCGCATGTTCAACTCTTTCTGCGTAAAGATATACTTGAGACTGCTTCTTCAGTTGTCATGAGGCGGAAGCCACAACCTTTCCATGTTGCATCAAGACACACCCTAAGCCATGCTTAGACGCGTCACTGTAGACCTCATATCCTTCTGTTCCTGACGGCAATGTCAAAATTGGTGCACTTGTAAGACGTTTCTTCAACTCTTGGAAAGCAGTCTCACACTTGTCGGACCATACAAACTTTGTCGTTTTCTTCATCAAATTCGTGATTTGCTGCGCAATATTTGAGAAACCTACCACAAATCGTCTATTATATCAAGCAAGTCCAAGAAAACTTCAAACTTCGGTCACGGTCCAATCTGTAACAGCTCGAATCTTCTCTGGATCTACGGCTACTCCATCCTTAGACACCACGTGTCCTAAGAAAGATACCGTGTCTAACCAAAACTCACACTTAGACAACTTGGCGTAAAGTTGATGTCTTCGCTGAATCTCCAAAACAGTACGTAGATGTTGCTCATGCACCTCGGCGTTCTTCGAGTAAACCAGAATATCATCGATAAAGACTACAACAAACTGGTCTAGGTAAGGCTAGAACGTACGGTTCATCAAGTCCATAAACTTTGCAGGCGCATTTGTCAACCCAAAAGGCATCACAGTGAACTCGTAGTGCCCATACCTAGTCCTAAACGCTGTCTCCGTAATATCAGGCTCCGAGATCCTCAACTGATGGTATCCTGATTGCAGGTTTATCTTTGAAAAAATTGACGCACCACGCAGTTGGTCAAACAGATCGTCAATTCGGGGAAGTGGGTATCTATTCTTGATCGTAATCTTGTTTAACTCGCGATAGTCGATGCACAGTCTCATACTACCATCCTTCTTCCGTACAAACAAAACAGGAGCACCCCAAGGCGATACACTCGGATGTATGTATCCCTTTTGTGACAAATCCTCAAGTTGTGTTTTCAGTTCATTCATCTCAGCAAGTGCCATACGATACGGTGCTTTTGAAATTGGTGCAGAACCTGGAGCATGCTCCATCGTAAGGTCGATAATGCATTGCGGAGGCATTCCGTGAATCTCTTCGGGAAAAACGTCAGCGTACTCGGAAACTACAGGAATAGGCTGCGGAGCTTCCGTCTCGGGACTCGTATCCACCACATGACAAAGGTAAATAGCTTCACCCTTAGTCACGCACTCTTTAACCTTCATAGTAGCCATCACCTTCAGCTTAGGCTTGACCACAACTCCTCGGTAAGTGATCCTCTTACCTTTAGTTCCTCGCAAAGAAACGCGTTGTTCAAAGCACTCTAACTTAGCCCTATACTTGGCTAACCAATCCATTCCCAATATCACATCAAAGTCCTTCAAATTCATCTGAATCAAATCCGCGGGTAAATCAGAACCAACTATCCTAATAGGACACTTTTCATACAACGCTTTACACTTAGCGATCGATCCATCTGGCATCTTCATATTTACACTATACACAGAACTAGGTTCTAATCCTATCTTAGATGCAAGCACTTAGAAAGTACCGAATGCGTCGCACCACTATCAAACAAAACAAAAGCGGGAAAAGAATGAACAAGAAAAGTACCAGCGATCACGTTCGGGTTTGCTTCTGCTTCATTGCGATTCATCACAAAGATTCTACCATTAACCCCTCTATTGTTGTTGTTGTTGTTGTTGTTGTTCGGCGCGGGATTAGCAGTAGCAGGAGCTTGAACTTGGTTGTTCACAGTAGGAGCAGCATTGTTGTGGTTGTTGTTGTTGTTGTAACCCCCGATTCCACGGTAGTTACCACCATTACCACGATAGCCATTGTTATTCCCACCACGATTGTAGCTGTTATCGCGGTTCTGCCCATTACCATTCCTACCTCAGCTCCAACATTTAGAAGCTTTGTGACCTGGTTTGTTGCACTCATAGCATTGCAACACGTCACCTCGATAGTTCTTACCGGCATGCGTCTTGTTACAGCGAGTATAAGGCGTATTCCTTCTGGCCATTATCGTAGCTCGATGACTATTCGAGTCACGATTTCTATTCGCATTGTGGTTCTGACCACCTTGGTAGCTGTTGTTGCCATTCGGTCTTGGCCTCTTATCGTCGTTATTCGATTGCGTTGGATTGCCTTAGTCGCGCTTGTTCTTTCCCAAATGCGTGTCACGATGTCCAACAATCCTCTCCTGGTTCAGGGCCTTGTTATAAGATTCCTGAAAAGTGATAGATTGTCCAGCGAAAAAATGTTGAATATCCCATTTCAATTCGTCCTCGAACCTTTCGATTTGCTCAGCTTCAGTTGTCAGAAGATTAGGAGCAAACATAGCAAGCTCATCGAACTTGGCAGCATACTCGGCCACAGACAGCTTGTCTTGACTTAACCCTTCAAACTCACGCTGCTTCAGGTGTCGTAGAGCACTAGGATAAAATCTAGCACGAATGGCTGCCTTAAAAAGATTCCAATTAAAGGTCGACGTTGCAAGTAAATCAGTTCTCACATTGTTCCACCAGTTGTTAGCTTCGCCCTTCAGATAGTACGTCGCAGAGCTAACTTTCATGTTGTTAGGCCGATTTGTAGCCAGAAACAACTTCTCGAACTCGATGATCCAAGTCTCCATCTTTGTTGGATCGGCACCACCTTCGAACGCAGGAGGTTTAAGAGCATCAAAATCTCAGAAACTACGCGCTGCAGAGGCTTGTGCGGTTTCCATCTCTTCTTGGCGTGCCATTTGTCGTGCCATGATCTCGACCACATCGATCAGACCATCCTTAAGTCTAGCGATTCTATCGGCGTTTGTTGACATTTTCACGAATCTGAGAATATAAAATTAATGGTATGAGCACCATTCACACAATTTGCACATCTCGACCCATTAAGGTGTAATTGAGAGAAGTAGGTTGTAATTGAAACCTTTCTCTTGACATTTAGCATATAGCATATAAGTTTCGATGATCGACCTTACAACGTAGGTCTATGCAACATACTTGCTTTATTGTTCTCGGTTCTCATGCGTAATAGTTCGATAGGCATACAATACACTTTAGACATGTAGGTTTCACATGAATAGACAAAGATGTTCATAATGCACATAAAGAGGCTCCATACTATTTTAGTAGGGCAATAGATAATCACACTTAATCATATTCATATGCTTTAGCACTTGGCTCACAAGAGAGTTGATAATGCTCAACAAAAATTTTGTCATAATTTCGACATGGATTTCCCATCATGTAACGACCATAAGAGATAGCATTCATGCTTTTGTTCAACCATGCAAATATGTGACAACGACAGTGATATAAACAAATCACAACGACTTTCATATAATCAAACGAAATAGTTTTGCAATAAGATAGATTGCAAAAGAAATATGAGTCAAAAATATTTATTGCTTAGGCAACCACACACCATCATCAAACTTGACCACGCAGGGCCATCACAAAAGTGGAATAATGTTTCTAATCAAAACGACTAACTCTAGCCAACAAAATAACTAAACAGCAACTGGGTTTTGCTTCGATCCGGGAGGCGTATCATCATCATCATCCCTCCTTGGCTTCAGTTCCCTACATGGAGTGTAAGGATGCTTGTCACCTCTAAACTTTTGAGGCATGAAGTGCCTTCTAAAGTTATCCACGAGTTTGCGCTTCTTAGTCCAGCAGCTTTCACAGATGTCCTTTGGAGCAGGCACTAGAACGTGATTTACCTTCCACTCGAACTCAGATAAACATAGCTAATTGCCAACACCTTGAAAAGTTAGCACCCAACGATTGCCCTTGCCATACTTCTCATAGTTGATGTAGCCACTCCTCAGTACCACATCATCATACTTCTCCTTCAGACCTCTCCAAGGATGTAGGTTGGGTAAGCCAGCTAGTCAAAGTTCTACCCAGAAACCTTGGTGTATCCTCGTACTGTTCTCATATTCGTAACGCTCGATCGTAGTGAATGCGCGATCTATGTAGGCACGGATGTCATCCAGCTCGGCATCAGTGGCAAAGAAAGGCTCCACAGGAGGAGACACATCAGCAGTCGGTGAAGGAGGTACAGAGTTGTTGCCGCTTGCATCACCAATATCCTCTAAGTCTGGCATGCTAGGTGAATCAGGGACACCAGCTCCATACTCAAAACGCAACTCTAGATCCACAGAGTTAGGCTCAACGCCTGGCTCGTCAGCAAGAGCATCATCAGCCTCAGGTTCGGACTCGGTAGGTTCCTCTTCAGAATCAGGATCCTCGTTAGCTTCCAAGTGATGGTTAGGCTCAAGCGGTACGTCATCATTGTGAGCATCATACGCGGGTTGATCCACCTCGAGCTCGTGCGCGCCATTGTCGTGCGCCTCGGGCTCGGGTACGGCCTCGTCATGCGTTCGCTCGCTATCGGAAATGTCTACGTATTCCACCTCGTTCTCGGGTGCAACGATCATCGCTCGCGGTTTTCTACGTCTAGTCGATTTCATCGCGGTCAATCGAGTAATTGTCATCTACAAAAGGGAAATCAAACAATAAGAACATTCAATCACAATTAAGGTGATTTTAAGTAATTCCTAGCTTCTCGGACTACTACGCTCAGCGGCTGTAATTACATTTTATTTTCCCCAAAAAATGAAACTAATCTTTATTAATTCATTTATTAAACCTATGCAACCCTTTTAAACCTAGGGCTCTGATACCATTTGTAATACCCCCGAATTCGCAACGATTTCCAGGGAACTATGGACGTCACTGTCCACGACTCAACACCACCGAATCGTCACGGACCCAGGGGAGTGCTACTGCAACATTTATCGCTAAGGAGTAAATGCTAAGCAGAAAGGAAAACTAGGTATCAAAGGAAGCATCTAAACAAATTAAACATAAATATCAGATAAACTAAATAAACATCGTCCATACCCAGTAAAAACACTTTCGCAAACCTTACTTGGGTTTTAGAAGAATCATTGAAATTCATTTGCATGCACAAGTAGTCATACAATCAAGCACATGCATACTCAATATTAAATTACATGCAATTCTTGCATTAGTGATCAATCGAACACAAACAGGTAAACCATCTTGATTAGAGTAATAAAAGAGCGAATAGAACAGCGATTACCCATGCTGTTCATAGATAGATATAGACATACCATGGACTTATGCTAGTGTGTACTCACACTACCTCTAACATAATAATCGATATGTAGAGAATTAAACAATGGGGAATGATCCGTCCCGAACACACTACAAGGTGTCAATTAGCACATAACACATCAAAATAATTTTGATGGGGCTTCGGAAAAAGGTAGGCACAATCGCTTACCTAACAAACACTCACTAAGCAGTAGGTAACTTGGCTAATCACAACCCGATCAGGCTTGTTCGTTTGGTCCTAATTAAAAAGAATTACCGAGACATAATTAATAAATACGAAAATCCAAACAGTACTGAAACTGTAAAATAATATTATTATTAAAAGCCTTGATTTATTCCAACCAATCTAGGCTTTTGAAAATCCGGATTCGGACTCCGAACGAGTACAGAAAAACAAAAACAATTATTGAAAAATACTGAAAATATGAAATTAATTAAAACGAAATTATTAAACAAAACCCTAATCGGTTTTTCGAGTCTAGGCCGTGATACACCAAGCATGGGGACCCACGACTTAGCCCATCACCAAGACCACCACCCACCGACCACTATGGTCAGCGGTGGCTCGCCGGAGCACCTGCGACGGAGGAGAGAGAGAGCGCGAGAGATCGCGAGAGAGAGAGAGGAATTGCGAGAGAGAGAGAGAGAGAGCGACTGAGAGAGGGAGGAGCGACGGGAAGGGCCCAGTCGCATCGGCCACTCGCCGGTAACCACCCAGGCGCGGCCTGGTGGCGCTGCGGCGGCGCGACAGCCGCAACTCGACAAAAACAGTGGAGGGGGAAAACAGAGCACGAAAGAGAGAGAAAGAAAGAGAGAAAAAGAGAGAGAGAGAAGGGGGATTGCCGGTGAGAAGAGGAGGCCGGTGGCTGACCTGGTGGCCGGCGACAGCAGGGGGAGAGAGAGCAGGTGTGCGGTGGAGAGAGAGAGAAACCGTGATGGAGGAGAGAGAGAGAATTGGGGTTTTTTTCCCCAGTTTTTGCAACTTATCAACTGGCCCATCTCTGAGCTTATATAGGTGTTTGGTCAAAGAAAGTCAAACCCTGCTAGAATTAGGATTATTTTCTAATTTAATTGTTAATTAAAAATATAAAAACTAATTAAATGCTAATTAAAACCAATTAAAACAATATGAATAAGCCTTATTCATATACAAAACCATTTTAACTAAATCCCTCAATTTGATAATTATAAATCCCAAAATTCTCATAATATTAATTAATATTATTATGGCTTAATTTGAGTAAATCGAATCGTTAAATAAATATACGATTTAAATCTCCAAAACTATTTATAAATGAATTATAAATCGATATTATAATTATAGAAAATATTGGGGTATCACATTAAGTGTCCAATATGACAATTGGATGTATTGTGGGAATTAACGGAAAAGTATGGAATGGAAAGATTGTGCATCAATCATATATGTGGCAATTCCGTATCCACATGGTAGCATTGAATGGATTATATGCTAAATTAGTTCTTTCGTACATTTACAAAGATCTTAAATGTTTTTCGGCTAAGTATGTCCCTTATCGGAAATGATTGTCCATAGGTAAACTGGTTCCTACGGATGTTCACGATCACCTACGGAGAGGTATCTCTTACGAGGACGTAAGACTCTTTAGGTGGGGGTGATTTGTTAGACCCCTTGACACGTGACACTGGACATGCTTAGGCGCATACGCGTCGTGACCGAGCATTATGGATATTGTGACCGATGACAATGCCAAGGACGGGAACCTTGACATGGTCAGGCCTTGACAAGGCCATGACCAAGTCAAATAGGCGTTGTGCCTTGGCACAGTGCCCATCGACATAGGTGCTGGACAAACGCTGCTCAGGCGCCTGAGAGGTGCTGACGCGTCAGCGACTGGGTGAGCATGCATGTCTTGTGAAATTATGGTGGGACAAAGTGTGAATTTTCCCGGACACCAAAAATTCCATAGATACTTGAAAGTATACGGAAGCCAATGGTGGCCTTGGTTGGTCCAACAACGCATACATGTGGTCTAGACCCCCAGTATGAATGTTGAGCACTTGACATGTTTTCTCCTGCCAGTTACAGTAGACCTTATAAGCCTCTTTGGGGGGTACTTTCTCCGTGGAGGAGTCAAGCGAGGACACCCCTTAGGGAGCCTTGTGGGCGAAGCGCTGGGCACGGCTCCCGG
>CM076140.1:34152500-34302500 GCA_038025085.1 Tetragonia tetragonoides
TGACGCAGCACCTTGTCCCATGTCCCATGGCGCTGCACCTTGTCCCATGGCGCTGCAGCACCTTGTCCCTTGACCCATGTCCCATGACGCAACACCTTGTCCCATGACGCAGCACCTTTTCCCATGACCCATGTCCCATGACGCAGCACCTTGTCCCATGACCCATGTCCCATGACGCAGCACCATGACCCATGACGTAGCACCTTGTCCCATGACCCATGTCCCATGCATAGGAACATGACCCATGACGCAACACCATAACCCAAGGCGTTGGATCACCCATGTCCCACGACGCAGCACCATGGCCCATGCGCTGCAGCAATATGACCCATGCGTTAGCACCTTGTCCCATGACCCATGACGTAGCACCTTGTCCCATGACCCATGTCCCATGCATAGGAACATGACCCATGACGCAACACCATAACCCAAGGCGTTGGATCACCCATGTCCCACGACGCAGCACCATGGCCCATGCGCTGCAGCAATATGACCCATGCGTTGCAGCACGATGCAACACTATGACCCATGCGTTGCAGCACGATGACCCATGAGTTGCAGCACGATGACCCATGCGTTGCAGCACGACGCAACACCTTGACCCATGCGTTGCAGCACGATGCAACAACATGACCCATGCGTTGCAGCACCATGACCCATGCGTTGCAGCACCATGACCCATGCATTGTAGCACGAAGCAACGCCATGCAGCACCATGACCCATGCGTTGCAGCACCATGACCCTTGCGTTGAAGCATGATGCAACACTATGACTCATGCGTTGCAACACCATGACCCATGCTTTGAAGCACCATAACCCATGTGATGCAACACCATGACCCATGCGTTGCAGCACGATGCAACACCATGACCCATGCGTTGCAGCACGTTGCAACACCATGACCCATGTGTTGCAGCACGATGCAGCACCATGACCTATGCGTTGCGGCACGATGCAACACCATGATGGGGGCCCCGTGAGCACCCATGCCCCCGGAATGCTCTAGGGGACGTCTTTTGGGCCTCCAGACGCAAAGTTTTCGACGTTAATATTTTCGCCCCATATCGCACGGGAGACCCCTAAGGACATGGGAGGCCCCTAGGGTCGAATATTGGGTCTTTGATAGGCCTGTAAGGGCGGTTTTACGTGATGCTAATGTTTTTTTTGTTTTTTTTTTTTTTTTGGTGCAAGTCAGAAATTGTATTATTGCTCACTGTAATGTAACAAGATTACAGCCCTAAGGCAATGCAAATCTAAGGCCACCTACTAGGTAGGGTTCCTTTTTTCTGCATCCCTTTACTACCTTACAACCCTTCAATCTGGTGCAACTCACTACAGACAGTGGTTCACCATCTCTGTAAACATAACAAATTACAAAAATCTTCCTGACTTACAACAAAGTACAAAAACATAATAAACTAGAACATACAACTTCTTCTAGCTTTCCAAATCTTCTGTTTTTCTGCTTCATTCCTTGCTCCGATTTTCTCCAGCAACCTGTCACTGGTTACCTGCTGGTTACCTACTGCAAGACATCCTGCTGTCTGATTCACAGCCCGGGTCCTGCTCCCCTGCTTCCGTTTCCCTGCTGAAATCTGTTGTAATTTCCTGCACTTTTCTGCTACCTTTCTGAGTTGCTTGATTCTCTGCTGAGTTCCTGATGATATCTGCTTCTGCTTATTCCTTCAGGGATCTGTTTCCTTTTTCATGCATAGGTTCTGATGTCTTGCAGGTTCTTGGGGTTCTGCTGCTGTCCTGTTGAGTCCTGTCTTCAGCCTTTCTTTCCTGGCCTTTTGCTGGTAATTTGCACTTGGTCTCCCTTCTTGCATATCTTCTGGGATCTCTATATCTCATCTATCCATTTTTTATCCCTGTTGGATATCTTCCTTTTACTGCTTGTGTACTGCTGGGTTCTGGTTCTTACAGTTTGCTGAACCTGTTGCATGATTTGTGGTACTGGAATGCTGCCTTCACCAGCAAAGAGGGTATTCCTGCATTTCCATATCCAATATACAGTTGCTGCTAGGCCAGATGCATATATTTCTCTCCTGATTCTCGAGCACTTTTGCCTACTAATCCAGTTGAGCATTCCCTGGATAGTTTTGGCTTTTGCTGAAATTGTCATCCAGGTCTTCAGTTGTTCCAAGACTGTTGTTGACACTTTGCAGTTAAAGAACAGATGATTATGGTCTTCTGGTTTCAGCTTACACATGTAGCAAATTTCATCACCATTCAGAAATCCCATTCTCTTCAGCCTATCTTTAGTCAACAATCTTCCTTTTTGTGCTAACCAGAGACAAAAGCTTTGCCTAGGCATGGATGATTTCCCCCAGATTAGATCTGCATGTCTGCACTTTGGCATAATTCCTTGCAGCATTTTGTATCCACTTGCAGCAGAATATTTGCCATCAGTTTCAAGCTTCCATGCTCCCCTTATGGTGTAATGTCCCTGAAAATGGCTTTTTGTCTTGTTCAGCTTGTTCCAGTACCAGCTAGATCCCCAGACTGGAGCATAGTTCCAAAGGTTTACACCTTTCAGGTATACTCCATTGATCCATCTTACCCACAATGTGTCTTTCTTTGTAGCCAAGTCCCAGATATGCTTACCATTGACAGCTATGTTGAACCATTTGCAGTTTTTCACATTTAGTCCACCATATTTCCTTGGTCTGCAAACCATGTCCCATGCCACCAAGCTTGTTTTGTGTTTCTGTTCAGTTGTCCCCCATAAGAAAAATCTGCATTTATGCTCCACTCTTTTCAGCACCCCAGTAGGCATAATAAATATGCTAGACCAGTATACATGGATGGAGAATAATACAGAATTTATTAATTGTACTCTTCCTGCATAAGAGAGGTTCCTGGAGGCCCAAATCTGCAATTTCCTAGTCATTTTATCCACCAAGCACTCACAATCAATTTTGCTCCATTTTGAAGGGGATAGAGGGACACCCAGGTATTTCATGGGTAGGGTTCCTTCTCTAAATCCTGAGATGTGCAACAAATCATTTTTCATTTGTTCATTTACCCGTGCAACATAAATGTTTGATTTTTCCTTGTTTGCATATAGGCCAGTGGCTTGTGAGAAATGGTTAATGCTATTCATCATGATGTTCACAGGTTCTGGGGCAGCTTTGCAGAAGCACATCAGGTCGTCAGCAAAGTATAAATGACTCAGGCCAAGGTCTTTGCACATGGGATGCCAGCTGAAGATCCTATCCATACAGGCTATTTTCAGTGTTCTAGACAGGTATTCCATGACCAATACAAAGATTAGTGGAGAGATTGGATCACCCTGTCTAATGCCACGTTTTGCAGTAAAGTATCCATGTGTTAAGGCCCGAAAACGAGTGACATGTGTGATATCTATGTTAAGGCCCGAAAACGGGCGACATGTGTGATATTTGAGTTCGGGAATCAAGGTGCCCTTCCGGGGCACCGGGGGTCCCCTAGGGCCATAATAGAGCCCCCGAAAAAATTTCGGGCGAAAACGGCAACCGGGCCCCGGGAATACTCTAGGGGACGTGTTTTGGGCCTCCGGACGCAAAGTTTTCAACGTTAATATTTTCTCCCCGTATCGCAAGGGAGACCCCTAGGGGACATGGGAAGCCCCTAGGGTCGGTTATTGGGTCTCTGATAGGCATGTATGGACGGTTTTATGCGATGCCAATGTTAGGGCCCGAAAAGCGCGACATGTGTGATATCGCAGTTCGGGGATGAAGGTGACCCTCCGGGGGCACCGGGGGTCCCCTAGGGCTAGGATAGAGCCCCCGAAAAAATTTCGGGCGAAAACGGCAACCGGGCCTCGGGAATGCTCTAGGGGACGTGGTTTAGGCCTCCGGACGCAAAGTTTTCGACGTTAATATTTTTGCCCCATATCGCATGGGAGACCCCTAGGGGACATGGGAGGCCCCTAAGGTTGGTTATTGGGTCTCTGATAGGCTTGTAAGGGAGGTTTTACGCGATGCCAATGTTTGGGCCCCAAAAAGGGCGACATGTGTGATATAAGAGTTCGGGGATGAAGGTGACCCTCCCGGGGCACCGGGGGTCCCCTAGGGCCATGATAGAGCCCCCGAAAAAATTTCGGCCGAAAACAGCAACCGAGCCCCGGGAATACTCTAGGGGACGTGTTTTGGGCCTCTGGACACAAAGTTTTCGACTTTAATATTTTCGGCCCATATCGCACGGGAGACCCCTAGGGGACATGGGAGGCCCCTAGGGTCGGTTATTTGGTCTCTGATTGGCCTGTAAGGGCGATTTTATACGATGCCAATGTTAGGGCCCGAAAACGGGGGACATGTGTGATATCGGAGTTCGGGGATGAAGGTGACCCTCTAGGGCCATCATAGAGCCCCCGAGAAAATTTCAAGCGAAAACGGCAACTGGGCCCCGGGAATGCTCTAGGGGACGTGTTTTGGGCCTCCGGACGCAATGTTTTCGACGTTAATATTTTCGCCCCATATCGCACGTGTAGACACCAAAAATTGTGTCTATAATAAGTCCCCGTAAAAACCCGATGATGAAAGGATTTGATTTTGCTCGAACTTGGGTTGCGAGAATAATTGCTTTGATGATTAGCCCAGTTCATTTTAATTAACCAGTGGAAGCCTTTTGTACAGGTGACCTAAACCAGTTGGACTCAATTCAATTGAAGTCCAAAACTGAGAGATAGGCCTCTTTGAACCTAAGGGCCCGAAAGGGAACCCAAACCCATGAGTCAACCCTTGGTCAAACAAGGGAGCTCAGTCAATCCCGCGTGGACCCCTTTGGAAAAGCCTCCCCCGCGTGAAAAACATGCCAGGCGCCTATACAGGCACGCCGCTCCAGGTCCAAGCGGTAGCTGCTAGGACAAGCGGTTGTGCCGCTAGGCGAAGCGGTTTGACAGCTTGCCTAGCGGCTAAGCCGCTTGCCAAGCGGCTTGACCGCTAGTCCTGCCGGTTTGGCCGCTCGGCCTAGCGGTATGGCTGCCTGCACCTTTTCTCGCGGATGGCAAATTTGAGGCCCATTCGATTTCCGTGCCAAACCCTGGAAGCTCCCCCTCTTCTATATAAACAAACCTTAGGGTTCAGTTGAAGAGGTTGGACATTCTCTATAAGAGGTTGGGAGTTTTAAGTTGGCTCTCCCTCTCTCTCTCTCATATTAAACCCTAAATTCTGATTCCACTCCTTCTTTAGGGTTGGCCCTAGCACCACAAAATAAACCTTCACACTTCATCAAGAGCATGAATTCAAGCAACATAACCCAATAAGTTCATTGTGAGCATCCAGGTAATCCAACCTGAGGTTTTTCAATAATATTTTTATTGCTTGTTATTACTAACATTTTTGGTTTATGTGATATGTACATGCATGACGCGTTTTGAGAAAAAGGGCTTGTATTAAGCCTAATTAATTGATGAATGAATGCTTTTTATTTTTTTATTTATTGCTTTTCTAATGAATGAATCATGCTTTGTTTGTGGATTGGTGGATGAATTATGTGTTTGTCCTCTAACTTGCAGGTTTTAGCATATTTATCGTTTTTTAGCAATAAAAGCATGTAAATTGATAAGTTGTTAAAAGTGGTCACAATAATAATTTTTGTTCAACCCATTAGTTAAAACTAGAAATTGGGACAAATTGAACCTTGTTTGGAACCGTAGCATCAATAATTATATTGAATCGATTAGGAAAGGTCGTTGTTGTCAACGGGTGAGTTGGGTGCATAACACCTTCCTAGCTCGTACCTACGCCCCCGAACTCATTTATGAAGTCAATTTCTCCAATAGGGATTGGGGTGCACAGGAGTTTAGTTGACGTCTTTCTAGACTACCGACTTGACCTCCAAGGTTTCCAAATTACCCTAAAATTTGGTGGCCACTTTCGACAATCTTAATCATGTCCTTGGTACATAAATCTCTACGTGCATTCACACTAAAAGAATTACGAAATTCGAACACCCAACACACTCTCCCAGGCTGTCCGGAAACCCGAGCCCTGAAAGGAGGGTCGAGGGAAGACACGCGGAAAAGAGGGTAGAAAAGAGCGAAAAAGAGGGCAGCCTACAGTGGTGACTTCACTGGGGACATGATTAAGAGGGTGTAACTTGAAAATCGATTCATTATAATTATTTTTCCTTGGTTCACTACCTTGAGTGTTATTATTATTATTATTTTGTGACTTGTCATTCTTCTATTAATTTGCATTCATTGCATTCATGTGCATGCGCTTGCGCTACTTCCGAGCTTCTTTTTACCAGTTCAAACAAGTTTTTAGCCAATGGAGTGTGGTGAAGTGCCTTGGTGAGAATCCACTCGATTCTTCTTTGCCAAGAAACATGGATCCCCCCACCTCATGTACCTTCCTACGCATTCGTTCACTCGACAAGAAGGATAACTAGAATGCCTCAAATTGTCGCGCATCCCGCGGATTGTAGTACATTCTTGATCATGAGTACCTTTTGACCAAAACCCTTAAGCCTACTTAATTGCATGAACCAGAACCAATGTTTTAGGTTGAAACTCAGTCTCATGTCCATGCTAGATTTGCTAAATCATGTAATATTGCGTTGTTGTGCTGTTTGCCCATATGTGAACGCAATCTTTGCGTAGTCTTTTTGGTCGTCATAGAATATTAGGTTAGACCCCAATTAGGATCTTTTCCTTTTTTGAGTCTAGATTTTGTCTTAAGATCGAGTCTAGAATCTTTATTTTAGGAAATAATATCCATGAATGTTCTATATGATGCTCGTTATCTTAGGAAAGATTTGGTTGCTATATTCTTTCCTCTTATTTAGGTAGTGGGTCTAGGTTAAAAGATCTCGATAATATCTCTCCCCTTCCCTTTTAGTCAAGAGTATAATATCTTTTGCTTTATCCAATATTGAGTCGAGATAATATCTCTCCCCTCTCCTTTTAGTCAAGAGTATAATATCTTTTGCTTTATCCCATATTGAGTCGAGATAATATCTCTCCCCTTTCCTTTTAGTCAAGAGTATAATATCTTTTGCTCTATCCCATATTGAGTCAAGATAATATCTCTCCCCTTTCCTTTTAGTCAAGAGTATAATATCTTTTGTCTTTCCTTTCCCGTGTCGAGATCTTTTGACCTAAACCCATTACTTAGTCCCCAAGGGTAACTATGTTGATAGAATATTCTAGATAGAAACTTCCTATCTTTGTTTTAAAACTTTTCTTTTGTGGGACTTGTTAGTCTTTCCTTTTTCTAAGTCTTATCCGCTATCCACGATTGGGAAGAAAACAGTCGGTCCGAAAAGTTGGGAACGCGATCATAGTAATCAACGTCTGGTTAGGAAGCTTGTATTGGAATCTCCCCCTTCGAGCAAAGCTAGGTCTGACGCAGTATTTGTTACTCCCCCTCCGTATCGACCATCTTGTTCTAAGTTGACGGAAATGGCCGACGACGATGTGCCACCTCCACAACCTAAGACTACTGATGAGATGTTGACTGAAATGATGAAATGTTTGAAACTATGGGAAACCGTGTGACATGGACAGAAAGCAAGGTCAAGGAAGCTGACCCTCTTAACCAGGATGATCCTCCACCTCGAGATGACAAAGTAGAAGAGCTAAGTGCTCAAATTAGGAACATTGAGTTGGATCTAACTCAAAACAAGATCATAAGTGACTACATGATAAATGCTGAAGGATACTCCTCTCACATCAAAGGGAAGCTCCCACAAAAGTTCTCTATGCCTGAAGTCCCCATATTCAAAGGGACCGATGATCAAAAGGATCACATAAGGGCTTTCACCACCGCGATGGGCCTAAGAGGAGTAGATCCTGACCTCTATATTCATCTTTTCTCACAAACCTTGGACCCCACCGTTAGGGCATGATTTTTCAAGCTTGAGCCCAATCAGGTTCAAGAATGGAACAAAGTGTCCAGCTTATTCCTCACTAGGTATGCCGACAATGTCATCCAACCAACTACCATGAGAGAGTTGGAAGCAATCAAGCAAGGTGAAAATGACAGCTTCACTGACTTTGTTAAGAAATGGAAAACTAAAGTGGTCGAAATGCTCGACCATCCATCTGAGGAAGAGCAAATTCGGAAACTCATCAAGAACTTACAACCTCCTTACTTGAATCCTCTCAAATACCAAGCGATTACTTCATACACATAACTCAATAGTGTGGGATTGCTCATAGAGGACGATCAAGCACTTAAAAAGGATAAAAGCAAGGATTTCTTCAACAAGGGCACTTATAACTCGAACTATAAGAAGAACCCCAATTCGGGAAACTCTTCCAACAAGGTTAATGAAGTCAATGCTATCTACGACAAACCGCAAAGGCAATATACCCCATTGGGCATGACCTATGCTAGAGCTTTGGAAAAGCTTGTCAAGAATGACTATCTCAATGTCGTGGGCCCCACTCCGGATCCCGACATCTAAAAAAGGAGCCCGTCATGGAACCCTAATCTATATTGCAAATTCCATAGAGGAAAAGGACATGACACCGAGAAATGTTGGACACTCAAGAATAAAATCCAGGATGTTTTTGACAATGGGATTATTCCTAAGCCAAAGAATGTTCCCACTCCAAATAACAACACTAATCCTCTAGGCGCGGTTTTCGTCATTACAAATGAAGAAGAAGAAAAGGACCCTCTCGCCTAATCGTGCCCATTGGACATCCTGTCCCACCATTTAAGATTGACTCCCTCCACCTAGAGGTAGCCGGACTTTGGGAAAGCGATAGCGACGAGGAAGATGCTACCCTCCAAATTTCTAAAGCATGGTATAACTCCACTGATGACGAATCTCCTGAAGTTGAACACCTCACGAGATCGGAAAGGCACTATATACCACCCCATCTCCAAAATAAGGATCCACTACAAAACACAGCCTCAGTCATACCACAAGTGAGAGACTCTCCACTAGTCCAGAACAAAGACCAAAACCCTCACAACGAGGATGATGGCACTACACTGCTTAAACAGCTTCAAAAGACTAAGGCCGATATCTCTATATGGCGACTCTTGACTACTTCCTAAGTACACAGGAATGCTTTACTAAAAGCACTTAATCAAAATATGGTTTCCCCCGAAGCTTCTCCTGATGACTTAGTCAACTCCTCACAAAAGGAAATTCATTGCAAGCAATTGCATTCACTAATGAAGACCTTCCACCCGAGGGAACTGATCACAATAAGGCACTCTACCTAACTTCTATATGTGAGAAGAAACAGGTCCCAATGACTCTAATAGACAATGGGTCCGCTGTCAACGTTTGTCCCCTAAGGACCGCCCAATGCCTAGGCATAAATGTCAACAACCTTGCGCATGCCGCACAAGGGTTGAGAGCTTATGACAACTCCAAACGAAATGTCCTAGGCATTGAGAAAATGGTACAATTCCATGTCATCGACATCCCAGCTTCCTTCAATTTACTCCTAGGACGCCCATGGCTCCATGGGCTAAACGCAATAGCTTCAACATTACCCCAAAAGGTCAAAATGATGGTCAGAGGGGTAGTTCTAGAGGTTAGGGCTGATTCTATGATCGCTAGCATTAAAGACGTGCCAGTTCTTAAAGTCGAGCAAACTGCGCAAGACGAAGAATTCTGGGGCTTTATGACCGAAGGCGTCGCGGTACTCGAGCAAGATGTAGCTCCTTTCGCACCATATTCCCACCTAGGAATTAATGCCATTTTATGAAATCAGGGGCACTTTCCTGGCACATCCTTAGGCAAAGATGTCTCCAAACCACTCCCAGTTTGGTCGTCCAAAGCCCGAAATAATATTTTTGGGTTAGCCTATAACCCCACCAAGCAGGAATTACGGGAATTTATCGCTAAACAAAAGACGAAGAGAAGGGCCATTAAGGAAAATAAAGTCTATGACATTCCCATGGCACCATACCCGCACACACTGAACGGGCAGTTCATCCAGTTTGGAGATCCATTCCCTTATTATGGCTTTCCTGAACCCTATGTTCTCCCTATTTATGGAATCCAAGTTCCCGGATTCGAAGTCTTCCAAGACTGCTATGTGCTGGAAGAAACTCCTTTGCCTGTAAGAAGGAGATTAAATTTTGATTGGGTAGAGGACACACCCAACAACGCTTTGGGTCTATTATTTGGACAAGAGCCTCGCCATCCAAAAGATGAAGAGCTCCACAACGTCAATAAAGCAATTCAAGATGCAAACTTTGACCCAACTAAGTTGATCACTCCAAACGAGGGTCAACTCAAAAAGCAGAAACGTACCATAAGCTCGACAGGAGCCAATGGAAAGAAGATCAAGATCACGATCTCCGAAGAATCCAAGCCTGACACCGACACTGATTCCGACCGAACCGAGTCTGATTCTGAAGACGAGTCTAATATAGTAGAGTCGGGTGGTCCACCCAAATCTATGCTTAATTCTGTTTGCAAGTCTAAATATGTTAAACCAATAGTAGTGGCTCAGTTGATGTTCTAATTTCCTCTATCAATGACTTGATTACTGATTCTGCTTACTTCTTGGATTACTTAGTAGCTAATAATTCAAAAGATGAACAAGAATTGCCCAAAGGAGTAACTAAAGCACTATTAGAGCATGAACAAAAGACTTCAATTGTGGAAGAACGGAATTAATCAATCTTGCAAACGATCAAGAGCCGGGCCAGGTGCGCATTGGCTTATCGTTAACTTCCAAAGAGCGAGAAAGCTTTATAAATCTCTTAAAAGAATACATAGACGTTTTCGCTTGGTCCTACAAAGATATGCCGGTAATAAGTCGTGAGATAGCACAGCATACAATACCGCTCAATCCGGATTCAAAACCGGTAAAGCAAAAACTTCGGAGAATAAAGCCGGAGTGGACATTGAAAATCAAAGAAGAGGTGCAGAAGCAGCTTGCCGCAGGTTTTATTAGAGTTGCTCAATATCCAGAATGGGTTGCTAACATAGTGCCCGTTCCAAAAAAGGATGGCAAAGTAAGGATGTGCGTTGATTTTAGAGATCTATACAAGGCAAGTCCAAAGGACTACTTTCCCTTGCCACATATAGACGTACTAGTGGATAATACCGCAGGACATGCCCTCTTATCATTCATGGATGGCTATGCAGGGTATGACCAAATACAAATGGCCGAAGAAGATATGGAGAAAACCACCTTCATAACCCAATGGGGGACATATTGCTATACTGTCATGCCTTTCGGGTTGAAGAAAGCTGGAGCAACATACCCAAGAACAGCAACTTCCCTTCTACATGACATGATGCACAAGGAAGCCGAGGTGTACGTAGACGATATGATCATCAAATTCAAAGAGAGAGAAGGGCATATACCCTCTCCAAAGAGATTCTTTGACAGGCTTCGGAACTACAATATGAGATTGAATCCTCAAAAGTGCGCATTTGGAGTAACTTCGGGCAAGCTCTTAGGATTCGTCATAAGCACAAGAGGCATTGAAATTGATCCTACCAAAATCAAAGCTATAAGGGACATGCCATCTCCCAAAAATGAAAAGGAGATAAGAGGATTCCTAGGACGGCTCCAATATATAAGTCGATTCATATCCAAATTGACTATTACCTGCGAGCCCATTTTCAAAAAGCTCAAAAAGGACACTAAATCTACCTGGGATGATCAATGCCAACAAGCCTTTGACAAGATTAAGGAATACTTAGCTAATCCACCCGTATTGGTTCCGCCAATTCTGAGAAAACCACTTATGCTATACCTAACAGTCACAGAAATCGCCATGGGTGCTATGTTGGCCCAAAAGGTGGAGAATGATGAAAAGGCAATATACTACCTTAACAAGAAATTCCTAGAATACGAAACACGCTACTCCAAACTAGAGAAAACATGTCTCGCATTGGTCACTGCAACAAAGAAACTTCGACACTACATGCTACAACATTCAATCCATATAAAGTCAAGGATGAATCCATTAAAGTACTTGTTCGAAAAACCCATTCTTAGTGGAAGAATAGCAAGATGGACTGTCATGCTTTCAGAATTCGATCTAACTTTTGAACACCAAAAGGCGATTAAAGGACATCCCATTTCTGAACATCTCGCTGAAAACCCAATTACTAGTGAAGATGCTACACATGACTTTCCTGATGAAGGAATAATGAGTGTCAAAGAAAACACTTGGCAATTATACTTTGACGGAGCATCAAACCAAAAAGGTTATCGCATAGGAGTATTATTAGTCAGCCCTGAAGGTGCACATACTCCCATAGCCGTCAAATTAGACCATGAGGTAACCAACAATGGCGCCGAATATGAAGCATGCATCAACAGTTCAGAAGCGGCAATAGAGCTACAAGTTAAGGATCTAAAGGTATATGGAGATTCAATTCTCATTATAAACCAAGTCTCCAAAAAGTGGAAAGTGAAAAACAAATCCCTGGCACCTTACTAGGAATATCTTGAAAAGATAGGCAAATATTTCACTTATGTCCGTTTCACATACCTTCCTAGAGATGACAACCAGTTTGCGGACGCCTTAGCAAAAATGGCTTCCATGATAAACATTCCAGATGATGTAATCTCCATGCCCATTCACATTCAAAGGCGCACTAAACCTGCCTTTTGTAATGCAGTTGAAGTATGCCTCAACGAGGAAGAAGAGGAGGAATGGTTTACCGACATTCTCAATGTAATCGCCAAAGGCGATTACCCTCCGCAATCCACGCCTAGGGCATAAAAATCTTTAAGAAGACTAGCCGCACAATACATACTTGTGCAAGGCAAACTTTATAAAAAGACATCACAAGGGTTAAGTCTTCTGTGCTTAAAGGAACGTGAGGTCATCAAAGTCATGAGCGATATACATAATGGCGTATGTGGTCCCCATATGAATGGACTCACCTTGGTCAAGAAAATCCTAAGGCAAGGATACTATTGGACTACGATGAAAAAGGATTGCATGGAATACGTGAGAAAGTGCACACGCTGCCAATTCCACGCTAATATACAAAATAGACCTCCTACTCCTCTACATACATTCACTTCACCATGGCCGTTCTCTGCATGGGGTATTGATATCATTGGAAAAATCACCCCTACAGGAAAAGGAGGCCATGAATACATACTAGTCGCAATAGACTACTTTACCAAATGGGTTGAAGCTCGTTCGTATGCAAGGATAGCGTCCAAACACGTGGAAAAGTTCATACAAGTAAACATCATTACCAGATATGGGGTACCCCACAAAATCATAACTGATCACGGGTCCCAATTCAAAAAGGATGTCGCCGAGCTTTTCATTAAGTTTAAAATTCAACATCGACAGTCTTCACCTTACAGACCGCAAACGAATGGAGCCGTAGAATCCGCAAACGAGAACGTGAAACAAATGATAGCTAAGATGACAAAAAACTACGAGGATTGGCCCAACAAGCTACAATTCGCCTTGTGGGGATATAGAACCACTATTCAATCCTAAACGGGAGCAACACCTTATTCTTTAGTATACGGAATGGAGGCGGTACTCTCAGTCAAGGTAGAAATCCCTTCTCTTAGTATAGCTTTGGAAAGTGAATTACCCGAAGTAGATTGGGTCCAGGCCCGATATGACCAATTGATCTTGCTAGATGAAAAACCACTAAATGCCCTACATTATGGTCATGTCTACCAAGCAAGGATGGCGAGGCATTTTGATCAACGATTCAAGGCTAGAGGACTAAAAGAAGGAGACTTAGTACTAAAAGAGGTAAGACCAATTGTAGTCGACCCTCGGGGAAAGTTCAAGCCTAATTGGGCCGGCCCATACCTTATCAAGACAATATTATCCGGTGGAGCGGTAAAGCTAATGGATTTAGACGGCAACGAGTTCACCCAACTCACAAATATGGACCAACTTAAGCGATTCTATGCATAAATGTTAAATCTTTGAGAGAGCCCACTAAGACACCAAATCCAAGTCAAAATCGGTCAACTCGTCCACGACCGGAGAAAAAAAAAATCGATAAACTCGTCCACAACCGAGATTTGGTTTTACAAACAACATTGGCCTAATTCCGCATGGATATGTAGGTAACCCATATAACTTAGGCCCGGCCACTATAACAAAATAAATCTCTAAAGGGAGTTTTGATCCATTCAATTAATGCAAAAATAAGCAAGTCTTTCATTAATATGGCTAAAGTCCATTACATGCTCTAAAAAATAAAACAAGAAGCGCGAAAAAAAATAAATAAATAATACAATAATAATAATAAATAAAAGGGCAATTCTAAGCTACATCTACTTGGGCATGCAAACCCGTTATATGAATTATACTACTAAGAAAAAGGACAAGACTTGCTAGACAATTAGAGGTGGACTACTCCTCCTTGTCTTTGACTTAGGGCTCGTGGACGGGTTCGCTAGGCTCATCAAGTTCCATTCGTTCTTTTGGATCCCATATTTCCCTACCATAGCCTGAAGAGGCCTCGTGATCATTGGGCTTACTTGAAGTTACTTGCTTGGCCGAGTGGGCCGGATTCTTCATTTTCTTGGATTGGGCCTTTGCCTTACCTTTTCCCTTACCCTTAGTTTGGGGCTTGGAAGGTTTAGCGGGCCTATCAATTGGAGTTATCCTTACACCGCTAGGCTCATCATATTTGCGGGCCTTGAACAACTCCCTTTCTTCCTCTAAAAGCTTTGGGTTGACTCGACGACCACCGCTCCAAATCCATTGCTCGTAAAAAATCGTCAGCCCATGAGATTGAGGAAATACTGGTTTAACCCATATTTGACGGGGACCCCAATATCGTTCCCAACGAAACACTAAGGAAGGAGTCAATGGTCGTTGACGAGGGCACACACAGCTTACATTTGGAATTCTCCGCCTTAAACCATATTGTCTCAAAAGACGGTTTGGCAAAAAGGAAGTTAAAGTACGTAAGCCTATAATCCGAGTGAAAGGAATATCCTCGCTATACCCTACGAGTTTGGTGGTATGGCACCACGGGATCAACCAGCCCATTTGGGTTTTAGCATAAAATAATTCCAACCACTCCTCGCGGGAAGCCATGGAAAAGTGCCAACGTCTCGCCGGGAATTGCTTGGGTAAATACTTTCTGGTATGTATGGAAGGCATCTCAAGGATATTGAGCCTCTCTTGAAGCCATATCAACACAAAAACAGTAAAAGAAAAATTCAAGTCAAAACAAGATAAGAATTTCACCAAATAAAGTTAAATCCACAAAGATTAAGGCTTTATCACAATACTTACTTGAAGGAGTAAAGGGCTCCCGGTGAAGGACTCTTGAGGATTGCTCTTGAGCCTATCTAAAGCAAGGATCGTCTCTCCCACGACCAAGTGCATAGGAGAGCTATCCCATTGAATTTGCTCGGTCACCCTAAGAAGACAAGCTTTGCCCCTATTGATGGTAAGCTTTTTTTCGGATGGAATAAGGGCGTCTTCATTACCACCAACAAACAAATAATGATGGAGGAGGCAAAATACAAAGGCACGTTTCATATACCTCATATCCATCGCACCCTGGGCCTTGGAGGTGAAGAAAGTCACAAGCTTGGCGAGATCAACATCCTCACCATGAAGTACTTGACCCGCTTGACGGGGAGACAACACAAGGTACCTTTGAAAATCACCCACAAAAGCATTCCCCAAGTAAGGAACGGCGGGAGGGCTTTCGGTTGGAATGCCAATTATATCGGAGAACTCCTCCACCAAAGGGCACTTCTCATGAGCACCGAAATGGAAGACATGGAATTTTGGGTCCCAAAACTCAATGGAAGCATGAAGGAAATCCCACAAAATCTTGACTTGCTTAAGGTGAAAGAAGGCATTAAGGTGGAAGGGAGTAAGCTCTAACCTCTCCTTTACAGTCATGGAAGCCAACCAAGCATCAATAGCATCATCAAAGTTCACAATAGTTAAGATTAAGGATTTTCTCTAAGGAATTCTCTCTCTAAGGGCTCAAAGCAAGTGGTGAGAAGAGAAGAGAAAGAAACCCAACTATATAGACTCTACGGTTGGATTCTCGTCGAAAATTTAAGGAAATTCGGACAAACGACGAAAAAGGGTCAGGCGGCCTTGAAACTAATCTGGACGGCTAAGCCGCTGGGACAAGCGGCCAAACCGCTCCAGCAAGCGGCTTGACCGCTGGGACAAGCTGCCAAACCGCAAGCCCAAGCGGCATAGCCGCTTGCCCACGCGGCAACCGCTAGAGCTCTAGCGGTCACTCTGTATAGGCGCCTGGTGTACTCTTTCGCGAGAGACCTCGGTCCACCTGACCCCACGCTTGACAGGGCTCTACCTTCCTAATCCCCACATGGACAGATTTTGGAAGCCTTCCCTTATATTTTTCTTACCTTAAATTTTGGCATTTGCCACTTTTCTATTTATTCCTTTTTATTTTCTTTCCTTCTTTTTATCTTGATTATCAAGTTCCACTTTTATTCCTTTTATTTTCTGATTTCCTTTATTAATATTTTCCCCTTTAATTATCTTTTTCTATTTTGCTTTTCTTTACTTTATTTTTTTTATTTTCGGGGAAGGGGTACCCCAAATGTGCTAAATTCTCGGGAATCCTAAATTCCCGAATGTCGTGATTTGTGATTTTCCACCCGGAAATTAGTTGATTGAAGTTCACATATGGGCATTTGCGTGATATTTTTGTGCGTAAATAAAATGCAATAATTTGTAGCAGGTGTAATACAAGCCTGAAAGTTCAAAATGCACTACAACAAATATCACTGGCCATCGTCGCCAGTACTCGGACCCGCCTGAGACGACTCTCTGGGTCCACTCGATGATGGAGCACCTGAAGGACTGGGCTGAGACATCGCCCAAGCTCTAGGGTCGAAAGCAAATAATGAACCCGTCAAGTAAGCGGGATCCAATGAATGACGAGGTGGCTCCGACATGACAGGATAGCCTCCATACCCCGTACCCTCCTGACTCCGAAAACCCCTTGGAGGGATTGGAGGATACATGGGCATATGATAGCCCGGATACCCCATCTAGGAAGGTGGTGCAGGCCACTGCGGAAGAGAAGGCACTTGGGGCGAGCTCCCCGTTTCCACTCTAGCTCGAGGCATCCCCTGACGCACCTCTACATTCTCCTGCCTAGGAGGAGGACAGTGCGGTGTAGAGCCCGACTCCGGAGTACGAACAACTGGAGGCCTAGGAGGCCTCACCACGAGAACAGGCTGCGAAAGTAAGCTCAAGGTCAGAAAATTACCAAAAACTCAAATCAAGCATTATTACTTGAAATGAACATACCTCTCGAACATCGGACCGACGACTCGTGCATACACTCCGAGACGCGAATCTGGATATCCAAGTCTTAAGGGCATGCATGCCTCTAAAGACCTTCCGTGTCTTTCGCCATTGATATAGAAGAAGGGTTTGATCCATCCTATCTGATCACTCCTGTTGGGCAGGTCATACCACCATACCCAAGCCCAAGGCCCACGCTAGACATTTGCGGCCTTTGGGATAGTGATGAAGAGGATAATAGGTCCTATACTGATCCAGAAGATGTGTTAACTCCTCAAGTCTATAACATAGCAAATGGCAAAGCTTGGTATGATATCTCCGACGATGAGAAAGAAGAAGATGACAAAGCTCTAAACTACCTCACAAGATCAGGATGCCAGTTCAGGCCCGAAAATATCTACATGGATCCGTCTCAAATCCAACCTGTAGAGCCTGTAACAATCCCCAATAGGGATCCAACCCAAAGAGAAGTGACTAAGGAAGATGATGGAACCAACATCCTTAGACAATTGCAAAGGACAAAAGCCGACATATCCATCTGGCAATTGTTGACAACTTCTATCACTCATAGAAGGGTCGTATTAGAAGCTTTGAATGCAACCAACATTTCTCCAAATGCTACTCCTGAAGATGTGGTTAACCTCCTGGTCCAAGGAAAGTCATCCACACCCGTCACCTTTTCTGACAAGGACCTTCCACCTGAAGGTATCCACCACAACAAAGCCCTTTATCTGACTGTAATTTGTCAACAAGACAAGTCCCCATGACTTTAGTTGATAATGGCTCTGCTGTAAATGTATGCCCTTTGAGGACCGCTAAACACCTCAAAATAGACTGCAAAAGAAACAAGGGCTAAGAGCTTACGATATTTCCAAAAGAAACGTCTTGGTCACCTTCTCCATGAACATCAATATTGGGCCAATCGAGAAAATGGTTCAGTTTCATGTAATTGACATTCCAGCAACCTTCAACCTACTTTTACGAAGGCCTTGGTTGCATGGGCTAAATGTCGTAGCTTCGACCCTGCACCAAAAGGTAAAGCTATCCTTGGCAGGATCCACACTGGAAGTCTGCGCTGATACCATGGTAGCCCAGATAGAAAAAGCTCCAGTCCTAAAGATAGAGCATAATGAGGAAGATGAAGAATTATGGGGCTTCGAGAAGATAGCCTTCATAGAAACGATAGGGCCCACACTCAATGTGAATGCTCTACATAGAAAGCAAGGTCACTTTCCAGGCACCACTTTGGGTCCTCACCCCAAGGTAGCCCAATCCTGTTGGAACACCAAGATCAAAAACAATCAATTTGGGCTAGGCTACAAGCACACAAGGCAAGAGATCCGAGCTTACATATCCAAGGAAATGGATAGGAAAAGAGCCCGCGCGGCCAACAAGCCTGTTCCACATAGCATGGATCCTTATCCCCTCACTCTAAATGGGCAATTTCTCCAAGAGGGTGATCCATATCCCTATTAAGGATTCCCTGAACCATACACGATCAACGGAGTTCTAGTTCCAGGCTTTGAAGCATTCCAAGACTGTTTCACCATGAGTGAAGACACGCCCCTACCTCCTAAGGAGGACCAATCCAATAAAGATTGGGCTAATGACATGGCACCAAACAACTTTGGGCTACTATTTGGCGAAGAGCGTCGTCAATACGACGAGGCAACAAACAAGCTTCCCCTTACTGTGCTTTTTAATGAAGGTTTCGACCCGTCCAAGCTGATCGCCCCAATCGGGCCCGATCGCACCACCTGGAAGCACGAGACGAAGTGGACTCCAGTCGGGGGAGCCAAGTACAAGTTCACGATTCGCAGCGGTCCTGCAGAGAGGCCCAATTCTGATTCTGAGTCTGATTCCGAGTCCGAGTCTGATTCTGAGTCTGCTATCCTAGAAGTGTCGAGTAGTCCATCCTAGTCTATTCCATCTGCTACTAAGGTCATTAGTGATGACCTCATTGATGTATTGTCCGCTTCTATTAATATTATGAGGTCGATTTTGCTTACTCGGATTGCCTCATTGCTAATAATTCAGAAAATATAACTGAATTGCCAAAACAAGTCATTAAAGCATTAATCGAACATGAGCAAAAGACTTCAGTAGTCGAAGAAACAGAGACAATAAATATTGCAACTAATGATGAGCCTCGCCACGTGCAAATAGGCTTGTCTTTAACCTCTAATGAACGCGAACAATTCGTAACACTCCTAAAGAATTATACGGATATTTTCGCCTGGTCCTACAAGGACATGCCCGGCATAGACTGCAACATTGCCCAGCACACCATCCCGTTAAAGCCCGACTGCAAACCAATCAAACAAAAGTTAAGAAGAATGAAGCCAGAATGGGCTCTTAAGATCAAAGAGGAAGTCCAAAAACAACTTGATGCAGGCTTCATAAGAGTGGCCAATTACCCCGATTGGGTAGCCAACATCGTCCCAGTCCCAAAAAAGGACGGAAGAGTGCGAATGTGTGTAGTTTTTAGGGACTTGAACAAAGTAAGCCCAAAAGACGACTTTCTATTACCTCATATAGATGTTCTGGTAGACAATGCCGCTAGACATACCCTCCTGTCATTCATGGATGGGTATGCAGAATATAATCAGGTCTTTATGTCCAAAGAGGATGAAGACAAAACCACTTTCATCACGCAATGGGGCACTTATTGCTATACAGTAATGCCATTTGGGCTTAAGAATACAGGGGCCACATATCAAAGAACCCCGACAACCCTGCTCCACGATATGATGCATAAAGAGGCTGAAGTTTACGTGGATGATATGATCATAAAGTCCAAAGAGAGGGAAGGGCATGTACCCTCACTTCAAAAGTTCTTCGACAGACTTAGGAAGTACAACATGAGGCTTAATCTCAAAAAGTGCGCATTCGGAGTTACGTCCAGTAAACTTTTAGGATTTGTCATAAGCACCAGAGGAATAGAGATCGATCCATCCAAGATCAAAGCCATAATAGACATGCCACCACCAAAAACAGAAAAAGAAATCAAAGGCTTCTTGGGGAGGATCCAATACATTAGCAGGTTCATTTCCAAGTTAGCTATCACCTGCGAGCCCATATTCAAGAAACTCAAAAAAGAGGTAAAAACGGAATGGGACGAACAATGCCAAAAAGCCTTTGACAAAATTAAGGCCTATTTGTCTGAACCATCCGTTCTAGTACCGCCCACTCCAGGCATACCTCTAATTCTCTACCTTACTGTCACAAAAAGGTCAATGGGGGCCATGCTAGCCCAAGAAATAAACAAGGAATAGAAGGCCGTCTACTATGTAAGCAAGAAGTTTTTAGAATACGAAACCCGCTATTCGTCACTGGAAAAAACATGCCTAGCCTTGGTCGCGACAACCAAAAAGCTACGACATTACATGCTCCAACATACAATCCACATAAGATCGAGAGAAAATCCCTTAAAATACATATTTGAAAAGCCCATACTGAATGGTAGAATAGCCAGATGGACCATCCTCCTGTCAGAGTTCGACCTCAAATTTGAACACCAAAAAGCCATCAAAGGGCATGCTATCTCGGAATACTTAGCTGGCCAGGCTATATACGAACCCGATCGCAAAGATGAATACCACTTCCCAGACGAAGGGGTTATGACCTTAGACACCGAGACTTGGCAGCTCTATTTCGATGGAGCATCTAACCAAAAGGGTTTTGGAGTAGGAGTACTAATAGCGTCCCCTGACGGTGCACATACACCTATCTCAATAAAATTAGACCACGAAGTCACCAACAATGGCGCAGAATATGAAGCTTGCATAATAGGATTGCAATCTGCCATAAGCCTTGGCATTAAGACGCTTCGAGTCTATGGAGACTCGTCGCTCATAATCAACCAAATTTTCAAAGTATGAAAAGTCAAAAGCTAATCCTTGGCACTCTACCAGGAATATTTAGATAAGATCATAGTGTATTTCAACCAAATACACTTTACGTACCTTCCACGAGAAGATAATCAATTTGCAGATGCCTTGGCCAAATTAGCAAGCATGACCAATATACCCGAAACCATTCGGATGATGCCCATTTGCGTACAAAGAAGATCCGAGCCTTCATATTGCGACGCTTTGGAAGTGTTCCACGGCGAATAAAACGAGTGGTACACCGATATAAAGAATCTACTCATTTATCAGCTTTACCCTCCTGATTCTAGTCTTAGAGCCCAAAAAGCGCATAGAAGGCTCGCATCCCAATTCATAGAGGTACAAGGTCAGATATACAAGAAAACCCCAAACGGGATTAATCTCTTATGTTTAGGCACCAAGATGGCCCATAAGGCCTTAAGAGATGTACACGCGGGAGTTTGTGGACCGCACATGAACGGTATGATGCTATCGAGGAAGATAATAAGGCTTGGATATTATTGGACGACAATGGAGAAAGATTGTTGTGAATTTGTCAAAAGGTGCATACAGTGTCAGACAAATGCAAATCTACAGCACCTGCCACCAAGTCCATTATATACCTTCACCTCACCTTGGCCTTTCTCCGCTTGGGGAATAGACATCATTGGCAAGGTAACCCCAACAGGAAAAGGCGGTCATGAATATATTCTAGTAGCAATCGACTACTTCACCAAATGGGTCGAAGCACAATCATATGCAAAGCTCAAAGCAAAACATGTGGTTAAATTCATCAAGAATAACATAATAGCTAGATACGGTGTTCCCCAAGAAATCATTAGTGATAACGGGTCACACTTCATGAAAGAGGTAATTGAGCTCTTAACCCAGTTTAAGATCCAGCATCGAAAGTCGTCTCCCTACAGAGCGCAAACAAACGGCGCAGTGGAAGCAGCTAACAAAAATATCAAGAAAATCATCGAAAGAATGTCCGAAAATTATCATGATTGGCCTGACAAGTTGCCATTCGCACTTTAGGGTTACAGGACGTCTGTTCGCGCATCGACAGGAGCAACACCATACTCCATGGTCTATGGGATGGAGGCCGTGTTACCAATTGAGTTGGAGGTCCCATCTCTACGGATCGTCTTGGAAAATCAAATTCCAGAAGTGGATTGGGTCCAAGCCCGCTATAACCAATTAGTCTTACTAGATGAAAAAAGGTTACAAGCTTTGCACAATGTGAGAATCTATCAAAGGAGACTAACAAAGCATTTTAACCAAAGGCTCAAAATGAGAGACCTCAAAGTTGTAGATCTAGTACTTAAAGAGGTATGGTCCAATGTCACTGACACAAGAGGCAAATTTAAACCCAATTGGTCGGGTCCGTTTCTCATTACAAAGATCCTAACAGGTGGAGCTGCAAGATTCGCAGATTTGGACGGGATTGAGTTTAGTCAATGGATAAACATGGATCAACTAAAGAGGTTCTATGCTTAGGCAAGACACCCAATATAGCACTTTCAAGAGGCCCACACAAGGCTACATATTCCCGTAAAAAAAATAATAATAATAAAAAAAAACGGAATTTGATGTTAAAAAAAACGCACAGATAAGAACTACGAGCGACCTGATTCCCCTAAAAGGATACGTAGGATAACTCAATTGCAATTGGGCCTGGCCCCTTCATCGTTTCCGCGTTCAAAAGTTGTTAAAAAAAAAGTTATAATAAAAATCAAGTTGCAATATCAAACAAAAATGAGCATGTCTCCATAGATAATAATAATAAGGCAATTCCCAAATAATAAGGCAAAAATTAAATATAAATCTAAAAAGGGGGCACATCACCCTTATTGAAGTTAAAGCAAAATAAAAGGCGATCCTAAGCTAGACATGCTCCAAAAGAGTATTTCCTTAATAGACTACTCCGTAGCTTCGGTAGTAGGGACTGCATCCTCCATGGGCTCATCCACCTTTGGAACTTCCGCTTCGCATTCCTTGGGAGCCCACCTCTCTCGAACTAAAGGCTCTTCTTTTTCTACCTCCATCAGAGAAATGCTTGAGGAGGCCTCATGATCATTGGCCCGAATTTGGGGCTCCACACGCGACTTGGTAGTAATCTTTTCTAAAGCTTTCTTGGCCTTCGGGTTGGGGATGCCTCTCACATGCTTAACTCCCTTTTTCTTTCTCTTCCCTTTAAGGTCATTAGGGTTTGAAAGCCTTAAGCTAGCTTTGACCGATTGGGCCTTAAGATCGCCTTGCTCAGATTTCCTGCATGCACGACGACCCTCTGCGGTCTTACAATCCATCCAAGCTTCATAGGCCGAAGATATGGCCGTAGGGGCCTTGATATGAGGAATAGTCCATTTAGGACGACGATCCCATGCACACTCCCATGATCTCACCATGCTAATTGTCAAAGCTCGTGTAGTAGGAGCAACACTATCCTTTTGTGGGATAATTTGGCGTTTCCCATATTGCCGCATGATACGGCTAGCAAAATATGTACGTCAAGTTATGAAGGTCAAAGACTTGGTAATATCCCGTTTCCTTGCTACATCCAATTGCAGATTTTAGGCCCCACCACTTGGCGGTCCATCGTAGCAAAGGACATGCTTTAAGGTACCCACGCCATTCATCAATAGTGGATTCATAATAAAGCCTCCGGCGGGCGGGAAATTGCTTTGGTTGATATTTGAGCGCATTAGTGGGCCTCTCAATGAAGCACATATGCTCAATGAGCCATATCTACAAAAAAAACAACAAGGCAAAACACATAAAGTTAGATATCCATCAAAGATTCAAACTTTATCAAAAGCAATTTATTCAAACACTCACTTGAAGGAGAAGAGGGCTTCCCGTCCATCCACCGGGTGACGGCTCTTGTTTCTTGCGGTCCAAGCAAATTAAGGTTTCACCAAGAACAAGAGACATAGGGGTAAAATCGTTTTGGATTTGTTCAACCATTCTAAGCATACAAGTTTTACCATTATTACCTCCACCAACAAAGAGGTACCTATGCAAGAGACATAAGATAAAAGCACGTCTATAATACGTCTCACCCATCACATCATGGTTATCCCTTACCTTGGGGAAAAAGATGTCAATTACACCATTGAGGTCTAAATCACCACTCCTAGCAACGGAGGAGGCTTGTGTTGGTGAAAGGCTAAGATACATTTTACAGTAGCCTTTAAGGTTTGCCCCGAGCCATGGAGTAGAGGGAGCTTGATCATGAGGGAACCCAAGGATGGCGGCAAATTCTTCGGGAAGGGGGCATAATTCGTTGTACCCAAATCAAAAGACATGGAGTTTGTCATCCCAAAACTCAATGGCGGCCTCAAGAAGGTTCCGAACGATTTAAACTTGCTTTAGGTGGAAGAGAGCATTCAAGTGGAAAGGCACAAGTCTCATCCTCTGTTCGGGGGTAATAGATTGCAACCACTTGTCAAACTTAACATCGAAACTTGTCATGGATGAAATCTATTTTAATTGGGAGGTTTCTCTCTCTAAAAGCTCTCTATTGCTAGTAAATTATGAAGGTGATGTCCCAAAACCGGACTAACCCAAGGCTTATATAGGGCTCGCACGGAAAAGACGAAAAAAATAAGGCAACCCGTCAAAAAGGGGCTTCAGCGGCCCTAGGACAGCCGCTGGAGACCCAGCGGCCCAGCCGCTGAACTTCAACGGCAGGCCGTGGAGCCCCAGCGGCCCCTATTTTCGCCCCCGCTGGTTCTCGTATGCCGCTGGACGCCTCCCATTAGCCGCGGGCTATTTCTCGAGACAATAACCCTTTTTTTCTTCGAATTTTGGACACTTTCCGTAATCGATTTGGACTCCAATTTGGCTCTATTTTCTATTTTTATTATTATTTCTATTTTGTACTATTTCCTTATTATTTATGGAAACTCCACAACTTCCATATTTCTTTTTGGATGATTATCATCTTTTCTTCTTTTTTATTAATCCCTTTTTACTTATTATTTCCATTTCATATTTTCACCCCTTTCCTTTTTTCAATATTTTTTTAGGGGGGATAGGGTACACCCAATTTTTAACATTTTGGTTGTACCAATTTTTTGCTAAATGGCTATTACTTGCGCTTTTGATTGACTACTTGTGCATTTGCATTAGCCTAATTATATGCAAGGACCAATAAATAAGCAATATTTACAAGCAAAGTCTGAATGTTTGTTCAAAACAAATGTTCAAAATGTATTTCACACAAATACATTATCATAAAAATAATCACCTGCACCAACATCCATGCGGGGCACCTCAAAGTGGTCCTCTGACCTCCGCGGCTCGTCACCAAAGATCGACGCCACGACCTGGCTAGGGTCAAGAGAAGAATGTCGGGCAGGGTCCCGATATGAACACCCCTCCCTGGCATAGCTCGAATCATACCCCCACGAAGAACGAGGAGGCATGGTAGGCATCATAGGATCAGGAACCGGAGGCTGGTAGTAAAGACCGTCATAAGAATGATACCCCGCATACCCGGGATAAGAAGGATACATCGGCATAGGCATAGGAGTAGGCTCCACATATGGAGTCATCCTACTCCCACCAGGATGGTCCGTCTGATGTACAGGCACCCCCTCTCTCCTAGGACTCTCCCTCCGAGGTCTCCTCTCGCGCGAAGGGCTACGCTCAGGAGAGCTCACGACCTCATCATCCGACAACACTACCTGTCGTGACCGACGAGGAAGGGGTCGATGGTACTCAACCTGCAGCCCACCAAAAATACATAAGATACATTTCTCCAAGCACGTAACTTTGAAAATGCAAAATCAAGTTTACCTTGTCCAAGTCAGCTCTTGAGCAAGTACCCTTTGAAAGAGCCCGGGATATCCAGGACTTCATGGGATGCATCATCTTGAAGACCTTCCCGGTCTGCTCACGATCAAGCTACACAAAGAAAAGTCAGTACAAGCATATAAAACGGTAAAGTATCGCACACATCGGTAAAATTACGAACTTACCCCTGGATGCCCAACTGGAAGAGGAAGGCCCTGGATCTCCTCATCAAGGTCCTCCGTCATGGGGACTTCCCCCCAACACTCCTTCCCGCCATAGTCCCGACCTCGGACCCGTATGTCTGGGACATCCACATCGAGGTCGTCAACCCGAGGCTCCTACAAAGCAAAGTAAGTTAGCATCCAACAAGATAGGAAAGGCATAGAATTAATATCGAGCATTAAATTCTTACCTTCAAACCCACAAACGAAGGCATGAGGCGATCACGGCGGAACTGCTCATAGTGCCCCCGCAAGGTCCTCTGCAGGCTCCCTCAAATACCGCGTAGCATCCGAGCCCACCATAGTCTCCGCAACCTGCTCGCGAGACAAGCACCTCACCAAGAACATGGTCGAGGGAGGATCCGAGGGAATCCTCGGGCCCGCCAAGTAAGGATAAACCTGACGGAAGATCCGCTCTCCTAGATACCACTCAAAAGAGAACGGACCCGCAATCAGGATCCTCTGACGGTCCACTGCCCTAGATGCTAGGATGGCGTCCGAATCCGACCCATGATACTTCGCCCACGGGAAGTAGTCAATCTACGCAAACATGCAATATAAGATATTTCCACAATAAGAAATATAATCCATGCAACAAAAAGCAAATATTACGTTACCTTGTGCCAGTCCAAGCGCAAGAGGGCCTCCCTATACTACTGAAGAGTCTGGAAAGGCGCAGGACCCCTATGACGCCACGCCCTACAAACCGAGAAGTCTAACTCCCAGCCCGTTGGCGCCATGTCCAGAAAGTGCTCAAAACACCAAGGCTACATCAAAGCATGAAATTAAGCACCGCACACTTAAATCATGCAAGTCAGGAAAAGCAGATACAAAAAGAAAACGCACCTGCAACACCTCCCAAAAGCCGCATGAGCTCACGGGAGGAAGAGTCGACTGCTTGTACCCCTCATCGTTCACGCGGCAAGCAAACCGCATACATCTCAAGAGGTTGGCATAGCCCGGCAACCCCCAGTTGTACTCTCTTACTCTCTCCCAGTCCAGCAAGCTCGGGAGGTAAATAGCATGAATACGCTCCCCCTTGTCACTAAAGATGGCGGTGGCAAGGAGGTAGGCGATGAACATCATCGTCTTTTGCTCCACCGAGGTATTCCTCTTCTACCTCGGGTCCTTCAAAGCAGTAAAGAGCTCACTATAGGAATGGTAATGGTGACCCCAAGTGTTCCCCCAGGGGCCAAACAGCTCCATCATCTCCGCCTTACGCAAGGTACCCCAGTCAACATAGCAAACTCGGACGGAGTGATCATCATCTCCCCATTAGGGAAATGGAACGTATTGGAGGTGTCCCAAAAACGCTCCAAAGACAAATGGACAATACACCTCTTGACTCGCTCAACCGAGTCCGCCGCTTTCAAAAGGGGCCCAAACCCCACATTCAAAACCGCATCCTGCACCTCTTTGGGCAAGATTTTTTAAAGCCTCATCGAAGAGCCATAGTTTCCATGGGCCTTCAAATTAACATCGGGCTCCTATGATCAAGTTTGCAACCTCTTAGGTTCACATTTCAATCAAATATTCAATCCTAGGCATGTTTCTAAGTTCTTTCAAGCCGCGCAAGATCACATGCGCTACAAGCTTGATAATTGCATACAATCTCTAGACAAATTCTATTCAAGACAAAGCATATAAACTCAAAATTCAATGCATAAAACTATGAATTCAAAGTTTGAGGCTTACCACGAACTTGGAGGCCCGAGAGCTCAAATGAGTCACCGGTAGGAAAAGCAACTCCGATCGATCCCAAACAATGTCGAGCATCCTATCCGACCGGGTATATCGATCTTGAGGAAAAGCCACATTAGGCTTCCTCTTTGAAGGCTTCACATGAGAAGGAAAAGCCTTGGTAAAAATGTCGATTTCCCCGACCCCCTCTCGCACCTCGACCCTCCTACTCCTCTTCCTTGCCAATTTTGGAGCCACAAAAGAAGGATGAACAAAGCAAGCAAGAACAACAAGCAAAAATGGAGAAATTAGGATTTTCTCTCTCCAAGGGTTTCAAAAACCCACTCTCAAATTCACCCCAAATTTGTGAGAAATCACAAATAAACTTCGAATTATGCAAAGATTATGCAAAACCAACCAAATGCAAGCAAAAAGGAACAAATTTGAGCAAATTTGAGCAAGAAATGAAGTTTGGGCAACAATGGAGGTAGAGAGGTCTCGAAATTTTGGGGAAGAAATGACCCAAAATTCGGCTCTCCCCCAAATAAAACCCTAACCGTGCCTCTGAACTGGCCCAGCGGCCCGGTTCAGGGCCGCCCAGGCTCAGCGGCCCAGCCGCCAAGCCGTGCGGCCACCCACAGCACCCACGCACGGACAACTGAGCCACTGAGCGGGCCCGATAAGGCCGCCCAGCCCTCAACGGCCCTGCGCATGGCCGCTGAACCCAATTTCTCTTCCGCCTCTCATGGGGCGAGTCCGCAAGTTCAAATTCCGCGCGGGATTGCATTTCTCGACCGCTAAAAGTCCGAGAGATACGAGCATGTCACCTAAAATGACTCTTTTGCCCTCACAACACGGATTCCTATCTGAGGGACTCGATATTATCTATTTTCGCAGGCACAGGTATTCAATCTAGTTTTCGCAAGCAGGCACTTTATCTAATTTTTGCAGGCACAATTTTCCAAGACACAAGCATAACCGAAGCAGAGCTACGCAACGCTCCTCGATGTTGAGGCTATTAAAATTAGCGTCACATTGGCACCCGCAAAGCAGAGCTACGCAACGCTCTTCGATGTTGAGGCTATTAAAATGAGCGTCACGTTGGCACCAGCAAAGCAGAGCTATGCAACGCTCTTTGACGTCGAGGCTATTAAAAGTAGCGCCATGTTGGCACCCGCAAAGCAGGTAACCCTGACCACAAGCGGTCTGGATCTACCTTTCTATCTTTTCTCTAACATAAAGCATTTTTCAAAAAAAAGCACTGCAGGCATTTTTAGCAAATACTTTGGCCGAGCTTCTGTAGACACCCTAATCGGTTCTCGTCCCCTGGCACCGCAACGCCCGATGATGATGGTAATGGATTAACACGGACGTAAGTAGAAAGGGACATTGCTCGAAAATCTAGACCAAATTTCTTGAAACCTCAGTCTTTGGATAGCCCTTGTTATAAGGATTTCAACGCCTTTGACCTTGCCTCAATCAGGTTCCCGGATCAAGAGATATCACGTCTCGAAGATTTGGGTAAAAATCGCTCAATCCCGACCCCCTGGATCAGCCCAAGGGCAATTTCGTAATTTACTGAGCACAAAAAGTCAAAAAACCCGAGACACGTGCGCGCCTTAGTGCCCAGCGGCTGACGCTGTCAGTACGGCGGCACACGCGTGACAGCGGGGGCCTTCTGGGCAGCCGCTGGGCTCAACGGCAGGCCGCCGAGCCCGAGCGGCAGGCCGCAGAGACCCAGCGGCACTGCCGCTGCGCTTCAGCGGCAGCCGCTGGCTTCAGCTGCCATCTGTGTGGCCGCTGGGCCTGTTTTTTGGCTGGGCCAAGTTTTGGCACCAGGTTTCTTACCTTAAGCCCTTAATTCCGTCCCCTAACTCTATAAATACTCCCTTTCACCCTCGTTTGAGAGAGGTTTGTCAGTTTATAATTTTGAGAGCATTGAGAGCACAAATTTCCCCAAATCATAGAGAATTCAGATTTTGAAGACTCAAGCAAGCAATTGCACCCAACCTAGCACCCAAGATTGAAGAGCAATTCCAATTCTACTAGTCTCGTTCGAATAGAACGTCCAGGTTAACCATCCTAAGGGCCTAAATTCTTTATTAAATCTCTTATTTATTGTTTATAGTCATGTTTTATTTAGCTTTTGATTATGGTTGAATAAGTTTGCATGTTTGGGTCCTTGTAAATAATTATGCATGATTAGTTTATTTAAAGTTCGCATCTTTTTATTAGTTTATGCAAGTTTGCATCTTTTTATAGTTTGTGCATGCATGTAGCAACCACCTATGTTTATTTTAGCATAAAGTTGATATTTTTGCCTTGTTCTTCCTTTAAATTTACTAACAAATTTATTGATGTGCATATGCAATGCTTGGCGCGTTTAGCAAAGTATGGTAGGTTGGAGCGTTAAATTATTGCTCTTATCTCTTGTGCATGTTTGATAATAGTATGCATTTAAGTTGCATATAAATTGTGCAAAGTGATAACATAGGTAATTTGGTTGTCTTTAACCCGCCTAGTAAAAATAGGATCTTGGACGACCGGATTTATGTGGAACCATATAGCATAGATAAATATTTGACATGGATAGGCTTAGTAGAGGCCGTTTATTCGGGCGATTTAGATTAGATTCGTTTTGTTTATTTCGTACCTACACCCCCGAACTCAATATTTAGCTCCATGGGTATGAGTCCATTCCCAATAGGAATTGGGTGCACTTTTTGATGGTTTCCAATTATTTCCTTAAAAATTGGTGGCGGCTTCCTTATTTGCAAATTGTTACTCCCATAATTAATTTAAATTGCATATGATGTATTATTTAAGAACCATTAATTTTAACTAAATATTTTAATTAGCGCCGGAAAGGCGAGGTTCTTACACTTGTTCAAAACCCTTGACGATACTTTTGCTTCCATAATCCGATGCTGATACCACATGCGAGCACATCGATAAAGCTTTATTGCCAAAAATCTTTTCACTGTGAGGAAGAAATGGGCCCCCAAGGATTACCTACGAGGTTGAATCATTGTGGTCTGAAATTGTCATATCATTGGTTCGAAATCATCATATCACATGAGAAGAAAGCAAGAAAAGATCGCACACCATTTCTCAAAATATTAGTTCAAAATAGAAACTCAGGAAAAAGTAATAAAAGTCACTAGTCACAGCAATTAAAAAATTAGCCAAACATCTCAACTTTGACCTAAGTTCCTAGACTCATTAACATTCAAGGTTCTATAAACCACACAGTTTCAACTTGCAAAAGCTACAAAGAGAAGAAGAAAAAAAGTCATACAAGTCACAAGTCACAGCACTAGAGAATTAGCCAAAACAACTCAACTTTGACCTATGATTCCTAGAGTCATTCACATCCAAGGTTCCATAAACCACATAGTTCCAACTTGCAAAAGCTGAAATGACCCTAATAATCTATTTATTGAATTATATGCAGCTGCAGGAACTTAAAAATTGCCAAGGATTACTAAAGATCTCAATCTTGTGCTCCTACCAATAAAAATGATTTATATCAACCTTAAACATCCCTCCATTTGGAAGCATCCAGATATCAATAGAGAATACTTTCTATCCTAGGTTCATATTGACAAAAAACTGCTCCTAACATGTCACTAAGATCATCTTCAACTGCATCTTGCACAGATAACCACAAGAAGGAAGAAGCACCAAACTGGGCGGTCAGGCTTGATAATTCCAGACTTTGCCAATGCTATGCTTTCCAAGGAACCACCAAGAGCAGCCAAATGCTCCTTCCCTAAAGTTGTTATGATTGCTGCGGCAAGCTCGGAACTAGATACGACATTTGTAGCATCCCTTGCTCTTCCTAACCCAGCCTGGCATTCAATAGACAATTCCACTATAACTTACAGCACAAAGCTGGTTGTACGCGTATAAATATACAGAAGTAAAGAGATAAGTAATGGACCTCAACAACAGCAATATCGATATTTTGATCAGCAAATAATGTAAATGCTATAGCCGTGAGGACCTGGAGAATTTCAATTTTTCAGTAAAAACAAGCAAATATAGAAAATACTGTGCCCAATCAAAGTGGTCCGGTCCAGCTCATGCAACATACGGAAATGACAGGTGTGGAGGAAACACCTCAAGTCAATAACTAAGAAGGATAGATAAATGGTGTCAACACAGTGAGGAACATGCATAATACAAGAATCTACCATTTCAATAAGACAACTCATACCTCAAAATGACTTAAGTGTCCATCCTCATGTACCACAGCCAGGTCAAGAACCTTCTTCATCTTTTGGAAAAAAAGGATACAACTCATCTCTGGATACTGACTCACCTCGTGTGCCCAATGACATACGCTCCCTGATAGTTCGGATATGAGGGCTGCTCAAAGAAAATGAGACCTGTGCTGAGGACAATTTAGTGTGTAAAGAGAGAATTACAAATGTGACAAAGAGCTGCTAGACCAATTATCTACAACTTTTGAAAAAATGAACAAAGACCAAAGAAAATAACCTTGTATAACAGCCAACAGAATACCCCTCTGCCCTCAAAATATTGGACAGGAATGCAGCAGTTGACCCTTTGCCCTTAGTCCCAGCAATGTGAACCACCTGCGTGAGTTGTCAAGTAGTCACAGACCACAATCTTATCAGGAGACAAAATAAAGTTTCATGAGAACAGAAATTATCAACATTTGGGGAAAGTAAAGCTGAGAATGCTCTTATTCATAAGTGTTCTTTTCTTATCATACATAAGGAGGGAGCACACTTATTAGCCATCTGCAATCAATTTGGTAGTAATAAGAATCAGAATGTGATCACACTTTTTCCTGGCAAGCTGAAACTTTTAAACTGCAGACCCAAGTTTGTACTGCAATTGCAGATCAAGAAAAGAGAGCTTCTACCATATCAACTTGGAATCTTTCACATGCTAACAATTACAAGTAATTGATACAGCACCTTATGTCCCAATCAAACAAAAACGAAACATCTTCTTTTACCCACACATGAACAGCAAATACTGAACCTATCAAACTATCGTGATTTTGTCCTGTAGAGGAACAAGGAAATGAGGAACAGCTTCATAACTAATGCTCAACATGAACAACATGTTGATACTGAAACACGGACAAAAGGGGAATGAAAGAGCAATTGGACAAAGTAATAAAATATGTTTACATGCTTAATTCCTCACTCACTAACCAACTTCTACACATGATCCCTCTCCCATTCTCTTTTTCGCTTCTTATATCAAAGTCAACAGAGCTAATGAAAAGAGAACAAAAACCAAAGAAGTTAAGGGGTAGTGGAAAGACCTTGTACTTTGACAGCGGATTACCAAGACGAAACAAAAGGCGCGTCATTCGACCCAAATCAAACCCATCATCTGTATCAGTGCCAGCATTCTCCGGTACTCCTGATTTTTCATAATTTTTAAGACTATCCAAGTACTCTACCAACTCACTCGTCTCTGGGCACTCGACGGCTGTGCACAAAGGTCTCATAGACCCCACTTTCACAGTTTGTAACATGGAAGAAAACATCAAGTTTTTGTGTTGCAAGCGCCTAGGGAACCAATGAAGAAGACTAAACTTTTTAATATTGCTCAAGCCTACTATACCAAACCGCACACCATATAAGAGCAGGATGTGGGATATTCATGTTCCATTGATAGTCATGGTATTCGCGCAATTCGCTCTGCTTCCAAAGTGAATACAAACTGCACAAGTCATTATCCATATGTAAAAGCTCAGAAAATCCAAGAAATAATATCCATTTCAATATAACTATATGAAACTTCCCAAATTGCACAGGGAAAATAATTAAACGAAAACACTCAGCATTCATGGTGGGACTTCATATGAACATGATTTCCATACAGAGGCATTGACAAGCAATATGAAATGAATAGTATCCACAAAATTCAGGTTCAGTTTAAACCATGAAATGAATAGTAGCCACAAAATTCAGGTTTAGTTTAAACCATGAAATGAATAGTATCCACAAAATTCAGGTTCAGTTTAAACCATCTGATATCTAAGGCACAAAAACTCATATGAAGCGGCCTCAACGTGAAGCGCCTTAAACAAGCATGACCATAGATACCGGGAACGCGGAACGCCCCACAGTTCCCTGTACCGGGATCGATCGTCCCAATTCACGGGACGAAAGCGTTCCAAGTCGCTCGGGAACGCGATCCAGTTCGTTGGTCTCAGCGAATCGAATTGAATGCAGGAGAGTAAGAATGGAGGGCCCAAAAGCTGAGTTATTGATACAAACCTTCGAGGTCATCTACTTTGCATGTACAATCGATCAATTGCTTTGAAAGGCGCCTTCAATCACCCCAGTTCTTCAAATACGAAATTAAGACTCAATATGTTGGGGCTATTGTTCAGGAATGAAATTCGAATTGATTGGTGTATGTGGTTCGTCTTTTTTTTTTTTTTTCTCGTTGAAAAGAGGGTGCAAGTAAATGGCGCTCGAGGCACCCACGCTACATCATGTTCGGACTCTCGTGTTCAATAGCGAATATATCAGACTAGCTGAATAACCAGCGCAAGCACAAACCCCGTCAATGTAGCACCAACAATGGGCTATTATAGTTCCTAGAAGTCAGCAGACACAAGGCATGGGGGGAATGGGGATTCGAACCCATGACTTTGACTTACCAAACTACTTGGGAGTAAGCTTGGAACCACTAGACCACCACCTTTGTTGGTGTATGCGGTTCGTCTTCGGTAGCAGCCATTTTCGCCGAAAATCTTCTCCGGCAACGTCGATGAAGCTGTTGGGTTGGTTTTGAGTTTGACTCTTTGGCTTCGCCTTTCTTTTTTCTTCTTTTGCTCCTCTGAAAAGTCTAACTGGTAATTAGGAGAAACTGGAGAAAGTTGGGTCAAACTGGGAGAAACTGAAAATTTTATATATTATAATAATAATAATAATAATAATAATAATAATAATAATAATCAATTAATCAATATTCAATATTCAATATTCAATATATATCAATCAATCAATCAATGTATATATATAAAGCTGGCATTTTTTAAGCGCTTTAAAGCATGCCACATAGGCAAATCTATAATTTTTCTATTTTAATGTGAAAAATAATACGATGATGACAAATTGGACTACTACTAGAATTAGTAGTCATCTGAACAACTTGAAATTAAACATTATTATAAAACCCCATCAAACTTGACCCATCTTTAGGAATAGGAGACTTATATTTCTCAACAACTCTTTCGGTAACTTAATTCTCTCTTCGTCGGTTCGTCCTCTCTCTTTCCTTCTTATTTTGCTTTATATGTAAGCACATGGACAATTATGTCGGCTTGCTGATTGCTATGGAGTATATTCACGCGTACATAGCATATTATGGTATGGTATGGTATGGTTCATTCTTATATGTGTCTCAGTGTATTATGCCACATAGTGTGATGTTTGGTTCATTATTAGATTGGTGTGTATATTATATGTGTGATGTTAGAGGCCAGGCAAACATATGAACAACATGCAAATTCCACCAATTGGAGAAGGTACATCCCATACTCAAATGCAGCTTCTTTGATTTCTATAATTGTTAGATTTGGTGTTTTTGCATCAAGAAAATTGCTTTGTTTTATAGATCTAATTATATGCGTGTTAACTAACCATACCGATTATGTTTTACACATTGTAGGAGTGATCGGCCACAAAAGTTTGAGGCATGTCACATAGGTGATCAAATTATTTAAAAATAATAATTAAATTATAATTATAAAGAGATTAGAGTTTGAGTAGGAAACTTAACAATCGTGATAATATCCAGTCTCTTATCCCTTCAAAAACCAAAATAAAATTTAAAAAAAAAAAAAACATATATCTGCTATTTGTATAGCTACTCCAATTTCCCTTTACAAACCGAGTAAGTTGTATCCATGAATTTTTTTGTTAGTGAGTTTAATAACGAATGGTTAACCTAAGAAAGTTACATGTTCACATTTAGGCCCCATTCTATTCAACGGAATGGTTTGGGACGGTGAGGAATGGAGTGAGCACGGAACAGAATGCAGCATGGAAACGACAAAATTAACAAGGCCAACATTTTTCGAGATCATACAGTTATGCCGCATCATCAAACAATTAAAAAATCACTTTGTTAAAACGTAAATCAATAAATGAGTTCTATAAAAGCTAAACATCTAAAGATAAGAAGAAAATATTTGAATGAATAAGAATTCATAAAAACCTAAACGTCTATCTTATAAAAGAAGAAAAAGAAATAGATAAGTTACTCTACCTTGAAGGGTGTAGTTCTTTTTTTTTTTTTTTGGTATTGAATTTCCTTAGCGTAACTAACCACTAATGTAATATTGTATATCATTCAAGCGTAGATAAGTGATAGGTGATAGGTGATAGATGATAGATGAGAAATAACTATTTTAGGAATATGAGATAAGTACACGTACAAAAACAATACGAAGGAATTGAAAGAGTTGCTCCAATGGATTTCAAGATTTACCACTGTAGAAGGCAAAAAATTGTTAGCTAATTACAATGCGCCACTTGGTAAGGGGATGTCCACCGTTGACAATTTGACTGGGCAATAAAATAAAGCCATGTGTCATCTCCAAACTCAAGCAGCAGACAAATTAAATGCTGCCAAGTGTCATCTGGGACACACTTAACGATGAGAGTAAATGTTTCCTAAATGGATAATTTATATTTAAATAAATAGAATTATCTGAACTAAAAGATAATAATTATTTCCTAATAAAATTGGAGATAATTATCTTTTGGAGAGTTCGTCATGGAGGTAACTCTTAATACCTAACAGATAATACTAAATTATTATATTTTCCCAAGATAATGTGGGAAACTCATCTTTTAGAAACTTCCTCCCATCCACCACTCTCTCCTCCTCTACTATAAATAGGGGACAACCCTAGGAGAGAAGGAGGCAAAAATCCAGAGGCGAAGCTCTGCCCCAACACCAACTCAAAGACTCCCAAGTCATCAAAAGGTGAAGTTACAGTTCGTCTACAACAAAAGATCTCCATTAAAGACTCCCAAGTCATCAATCAAAGGTTCTTCTCCAACTCTAAAGCTTTGATTCGGGATCAAGCCTAGGCCCTCGAATCCAGTTCAAGTCGAGTAACACCCCCGAATTCGCAATGATTTCCCGGGAACTATCGACGTCACTATCCATGACTCGACACCGGTGAATCGTCCTGAACCCGAGGGTAGCTACTGCAACATTTATCGATAAGGAATAAATGCTAAGCAGAAAGAAAAGCTAGGTATTAAAGGAAGCATCTAAGCAAACTAAACATTAATATCAGAGTTGTCTATCAAGTGAACTTAAGTCCATTAAAGTATTATTACAACTTTGCCTTCAAGGGCACAAACCAAAAATCCCAATAATCCAAAGTAACCAATAGTTCTAAAGAGACGGCTCACATTAACACTTCAAGCAATCCGTCCTCACTCAGCTACACCTGCACTTTGATTTCGGTGACGGAAACAAGGTACAGAAGAAAAGAGAAGAAACAAAAGAAACAAAAATCAGATAAACTGAATAAACGTCGTCCATACCCAGTATAAACACTTTCGCAAACCTTACCTGGGTTTTAGAAGAATTATTGAAATTCATTTGCATGCACAAGTAGTCATACAATCAATCACACGCATACCCAATATTCAATTACATGCAATTCTTGCTTTAGTGATCATTCGAATACAAATAGATAAACCATCTTGATTAGAGAAATAAGAGAGCGAATAGAACAGCGATTACCCATACTGTTCATTGATAGATATAGACATGCCATGGACTTACTCTAGTGTATAATCACACTATCTCTAACATAATAATCGACACGTAGAGAATTAAACAATGGGGAATGATCCATCCCAAATACACTACGAGGTGTCCATAATAAGTAACTTGGAAATCACGCATCCCTAGACTACATCAATTAGATGAGTCTCGATTGCTCGACTAGTCCTAGGGATCCATTAGGAGTCTTATTCTCATTTACAATTCAATTCACATACTTGCATTGATTGATCTAGTGGTACAACAAGACCACGACATACTACTTCATTTCATGCTCATGATAATGAATAATAATAATAATGAATAACGACATATATGCATATTAGCAATAATCATGCCTCATATATGTCTAACGAAATTTTGGCAGCACTTCGGCAGTAAATCATGATATCCAAAAATTACACTTTCACGAATAAACCATCAAGATATATTAGGTGCTCATTAGCACTCAATAATAACCCATTCCAATTAACATATATATCATATCATAATAATAATAGATTTCAACATCACCATAGTTAATCATTAGTTAGCATATGAACTAATTAATTAACGAAACTTCATAAACTTATCATACTCAATATAATTCATATTTACAGCGAAGAATATATTTCTAATTCTCATAATTACCGACGATATAATTTAATCATGCTTCGCATATTAAATTCACAATAATTTATCAATTAGCACATAACACATCAAAATAGTTTTGATGGGGCTTTGGAAAGATGTAGGCACAATCGCTTACCTAACAAACGCTCACTACGCAGTAGGTAACCTTGCTAATCACAACCCGATCACGCTTGTCTGTTTGGTCCTATTAAAAATAATTACCGAGACATAATCAGTAACTATGAAAATCCAAACAGTAATAAAATATTAATCTAATATTGTATTTAAACTCCTTGATTTATTTCAATCAATCTAGGCTTTCAAAAATCCGGATTCGGGCTCCAAACGAGTACGGAAAAATAAAAATAATTATTGAAAAATACTGAAAAATACAAAATTAATTAAAACGAAATTATTAAACGAAACCCTAATCGGTTTTTCGAGTCTAGGCCGTGATACACCAAGCATGGGGACCCACGACCTAGCCCATCACCAAGACCACCACCCACCGACCACCATGGTCGGCGGTGGCTCGCTGGAGCACCGGCGACGGAGGAGAGAGAGAGAGAGATAGAGAGAGAGAGAGAGAGAGAGAGAGAGAGAGAGAGACTGAAGGAGAGAGAGGGGGCGAGGAAGCCCTAGCAGCGCCGGCCACTCGCCGGCGACCACCCAGGCGCGGCCTGGTGGCGCGGCGTTGGCTCGGCAGCTGTTTTTCGCGAAAACAGAGGGGGAGGGGAAAACAGAGCACGAAAGAGAGAAGGAGCAAGAGAGAGAAAGAGAGAGGGAGAGGAAGATATTACCGGAGGGGGAAGGAGGCCGGTGGCCGGCAACAGCAGGGGAGGGAGAGAGAGAGTGAGAGAGAGAGAGAGAGAGAGAGAGAGAGAGAGAGAGAGAGAGAGAGAGAGAGAGAGAGAGAGAATTGTGAGGTTTTTGGCTCAGTTTTTTGTAAACTGATCAATTGGCCCATCTCTTGACTTATATAGCTCTCTAGTCATTGAAAGTCAAAACCTACTAGACTTAGGATTAATTTTCTGATCTAATTGCTAATTAAAAATAATTAAAACAAATTAAATGCTAATTAAAACTAATTAAAACAATATGAATAAACCTTATTCATATACAAAACTATTTTAATTAAATCCCTCTATTTGGTAATTATAAATCCCGAAATTCCCATAATAATAATTAATATTATTATGGCTTAATTTGAGTAAATCGAATCGTTAAATAAATATATGATTTAAATCTCCGAAACTATTATTAAAGAATTATAAATCGATATTATAATTATAGAAAATATTGGGGTATCACATTCTACACTCCTTAAAAGAAGTTTCGTCCCGAAACTTGAAACGTGAAGTAATCACTTCTCAACGACGAAATGAGTTTACCCATACGAAGGTATAAAACGAGTTTAGGACTACGACAATGCAATGTGTGTACTACGGTTGTGATCTAAGTCGATTAGCAATGTAGCATGCAATGCTAGAACATGCAACTTGTACAAAGCGGTAAACAAAACATGAATTTACTAGGTGTGACAGATGTCCACCGTTGACAATTTGACTAGCCAATAAAATAAAGCCACGTGTCATCTCCAAACTCAAGCAGCAAACAAATTAAATGCTGCCAAGTGTCATCTGGGACCCACTTAACGATGGGAGTAAATGTCTCCTAAATGGATAATTTATATTTAAATAAATAGAATTATCTAAACTAAAAGATAATAATAATTTCCTAATTAAATTGGAGATAATTATCTTTTGGAGAGTTCGTCATGGAGGTAGCTCTTAATACCTAAAAGATAATACTAAATTATTATCTTTTCCCAAGATAATGTGGGAAACTCTATCTTTTATGAGACTTCCTCCCATCCACCACTCTCTCCTCCTCTACTATAAATAGGGGACAACCCTAGGAGAGAAGAAGGCAGAAATCCAGAGGCGAAGCTCTGCCCCAACACCAGCTCAAAGACTCCCAAGTCATCAAAAGGTGAAGTTACAGTTCATCTACAACAGAAGATCTCCATTAAAGACTCCCAAGTCATCAATCAAAGGTTCTTCTCCAACTCTAAAGCTTTGATTCGGGATCAAGCCTAGGCCCTCGAATCCAGTTCAAGTCGAGATCAAGTCTATCGATCCTCAACTCAAAGTCTGCATCAACAAATCAATCTTTTGAACGAGATCAAGCCTTAATTGGCCCTTGTTCACCAAATCAGATCGACGCTTGCGATCTACAGTTCTAGTTCGTGAATTGTCACCAAATCAAAGTGGAGATCGAATCAGGGTTTTTTTATATTCTTTGCTAAATGGAGAATATATAGAGATTGTAACCCAAATTCAAAGATAAATACAAATTGATATTTGTTCACATATTTTGACTTTGTTATTTGTTTTAGACTCATAATTTGTGTCTACAAGTTTTTGGCACGCTCCGTGGGACTATCTCTACCCCTCATCTCTTTCTCCACAAAGCTACATCACCTCTACCAAAGAGAATGATGATCCAAAAGAAGAAGACTTTTGGAGGCCTAAAGAAATCGGTTGGGTCTACCTCTCAAAGATCCACAAATGTTGCAGTTGCTTTTGCCGCTAAAAGTATGACGAAGGATGTTGTTGATGCTCCTTCACCGCAATCTACATCAATTCCTGCAATGTCACACAAAAGCCCTTCGTTCAACTCCAAATTTATTGTTGAGCGAAGACGAATCGCTTCATCATTGAAGCAAACTCTGGATGTTGTACGCGATAAGCGTCACATCCACATGAGTCCTTTATTTACATCACCTTTTTACGAGGAAGATGTCTACTTCAATGGTGATTTATTAGCTTCTTCACCAGATCTTGATTCATGGAAACAACAACAAAAGGATTTCTCACCTATTGTTTCTGTCATGACGATTGAGGCGCATACTTTGGAGGAGAAATTAACAAGCATGAAGTTGCGGCTAGAGGAGCTCACCAAAGAAATCAAGGAGAAGGACGCTAAGATCGAGCGTCAAAATGAAGAAATTTCTGCCTTGACCAAGAAATTGGGAAAGAAAAAGACGAGTGAATCTTCCGAAAGTAAGAGAGGAAGTAGTAGCGATGAGTCTGTGCGCTCCAAACAAAGAAAGAGAAAGAAAAAGTCTATTTCTAGCACATTCACAGTCCAACAAATTCAGGACATGATAACAAGTGCCGTCAAGATGCAAATTGGTGGCGATGGCGATACTAATGGAAACCAACACTACATCAAGCCCTACACAAAGAGGATTGATGTTTTGCGCATGCCTGCTGGATACAAACCTCCGAAGTTTCAACAATTCGATGGAAGAGGCAACCCCAAGCAACACATCGCCTACTTCATCGAAACGTGCAACAATGCTGGCACAGAAGACGACTTATTGATGAAGCAATTTGTACGCTCCCTCAAAGGCATGGATTTTGATTGGTACACCAACTTAACCCCTAACTCCATCGATAAATGGGGGCAAATGGAGGGAGAGTTTCTAAATCGCTTCTATAGCACTCGTCGCGTGGTGAGTATGACAGAGCTTACTGCAACTATACAGCTGCAGAATGAGCCAGTCGTCGAGTTCATCAATCGGTGGCGCTCATTGAGTCTTCAATGTAAAGATCACTTGACGGAGACATTCGCTGTTGAGATGTGCATTCAAGGGATGAATTGGGATTTGCTCTATATCTTGAAGGGTGTGAAGCCAAAGTCATTTCAAGAGTTGATGACTCGAGCTCACGACATGGAGCTCACAATCGCCAATCGTGGAGGTTATGCTTCTCCAAATAATGATGATGACTTTGTGGGCATGGATCCTACAGTCATCAACCATGGAGGGTATTCTTCTTCAGACGAAGATAATGAAGATGGTGACTCTCTAGGGACGTCAACCAAACCACAATCTCCATAAAGGACATGATCAAAGTCTATGTCAACTGTCACTTTCATTATGGGGGCAAGACATGAAAGAATGACCTTATTCAAGTGAAAAAGTTGTCAAGATGAAGCCAAATTCCAATGGCAAAACCAAAAGCTCCTAAGCACAAGGTTAAACTGCATATAAAAACCAAAGCAACAAAGACAAGCAACTATGAAGACTTGGGGAATCGCTAGCGCCAAGTCAACTTTAAGCATCCAAAGTAGGACGTAGAGAAAGCTCAAAGGCAATACGTCTACTTTAAATATGCAAGTCTGAGGGCGTGGAGAAAGCTCTCAAGCATCACGTCTACTTCAAACCTTCAAGTATGTAGACATGGAGAAAGCTTCCAAGCACCATGCTGTAAGGACCCGGGATTTCTACCTGCTCCACGGAGTGCATCCTTATAGAAAATTTGTAAGCTGGGGGTTTAGATAAGTTCAAGGAACCGTCGAGTTAGAAAAGCTTTTGTAAAGACTTGAATTAAATAAAAACCATGAAAAAGGTCACAAATCTGCTATCGGCATTTTATCGAAGGGACAAACCGAAGGGACGATCCGAAGGGACAACCCAATAGCGCGAAAAGTGAACTGATCATGTTTTTAGAAAGACTCCCGCTCATATAGAACATATGAGTACCCAAGAATAAAGGGTTTGGGGGAGAAGGTACGAGGTGGGAAGGTGTTAGGCACCCAACTCGCCCATTTATGACGGCCTCTACTAACTCAAGTTTGCTTAATAATTTAAGAACATAATTCCCATGCAAAACCGGATTAACAACCTAGACTTAGACTATTAATTGGTTCATCACAAGCATCACAACATTTATTTTTAACCCTTGTTTAGACATGCATTCGATTGACTAATTGGGAAGCACAACGATTAGACATACAATATTTAGGAAGCGGTAAAAAATGTGTACTAGCATGATATCTACATTATGACTACTAGAATATAAAAAATTAGGCAATTAATTTAATTTTAGCCCTTAGGAGTTTGTACCTGAACTGTAGGCTATATTTGACAAGAATAGTAAAAATAGATCTCAAGTTTGGAAGAAAGAGGGGGAAGCTCGGTGTCAATACTCCCGAGAATAGAGGTTGTCCACTGTAGACTGTGTGTTTTGAACTAAGGGTGAAGCGTTGTTTATATAGGCGTGGGGAAGTAGGGTTGGACGACAGAAATTGAGCTGAAAAACGAGACGGGCTTGAAAAATCAGTCGGGCCCAAAGAAGGGTCAGCGCCGCTAGCGGCCCTGGCTTGGGCCGCTGACGGCTCTCAGCAGCCAGCTGGATGTCGTCATAATGACGTCATCCAGTCTATTTTTATTTTCCGGAAGAATTTTTGTATTCCAAAAATATGAAAAGACCGTTTTACCCTTGGACGGTAAAAGACGGTTCTACCCCTAAATCGCAACTTGGCGACCGGGGGTTGGAAAAAGGCGTGAGGCGTGTCGTTGGAAAGCTCTTGAACGGGGCTTCTGAATAAAATGGAATGAAGGAGTGTTAGGAGGAAAAACCTGAGACCTTATCTTAACTATTAAAGCAAAAATAGCACTTCAAGTTTATAAATTACTTCTTTCATCATAGGGCTTTTGCGGAGAAATCTGAAGGCGCTTTTTTGGCGTCTACACATGCCTACTTCAACCTTCAAGTATGGAGACATGGAGAAAGCTTCCAAGCACCACGCCTACTTCAACCTTTCAAATCTGGAGACATGGAGAAAGCTTCGAAGCACCATGCCCACTTCAAAATTTCAAGTTTGGAGACTTGGGGAAAGCTTTCCAGCACCAAGTCTACCTCAAATCTTCAAGAGACTTGGAGAAAGCTTTCTAGCACCAAGTCTACCTCAAATCTTCAAGAGACTTGGAGAAAGCCTTCCAAGCACCAAAGTCTACCTCAAATCTTCAAGAAAACTTGGAGAAAGCTTCCAAGCACCAAAGTCTACCTCAAATCTTCAAGAAAACTTGGAGAAAGCTTCCAAGCACCAAGTCTACCTCAAATCTTCAAGAGACTTGGAGAACACTTTATTTCAAGCACCAAGTCTACCAAGTCCACGTCAATTTTTCAAGAGACTTGGAGTAAGCTTCCGCGCACCAAGTCGTCACACAAAAAAAAAAAAAAAAAAAAAATCAATGCTCCTAAGCAAGAGCTAAAACTGCACAACCAAAAAACAAAAAAAAATCAATACTCCTGACCCGCAAGAGTATAAACTGTGAACGGTAAATTTAAAATATATATATATATATATATATATATATATATATATATATATATATATATATATATATATATATATATATATATATATCCATTTCTTTTTTTTTCTTTTTTTTTTGTATGAGGAACTTATCATAAATCCACTGGTTTCTGTCGCTTCCGTTATTGCTGCTGGATTGGCTGTAGGGCTTGCTTCTATTGGATCTGGAGTTGGTCAAGGTACTGCTGCGGGCCAAGCTGTAGAAGGTATTGCGAGACAGCCCGAGGCAGAGGGAAAAATACGAGGTACTTTATTTCTTAGTTTAGCTTTTATGGAAGCTTTAACAATTTATGGTTCTTTCTTGAACTACGTTATGACTTGATCTCATAGTTAAAGTGAATGCTCCTATGAGTACGTAGGCAACTTGAAACTAAATTCAAGTACAGTCAAACAAAAATAAAAGTAATACCTGAGACGATTTTGTGAAAGTCTTGTGAGAAATTCCCCACATCAATAATGAAAATTGGTCGTAGTGGAGGCTACACATCTCCAATAAACTTTATCGTCTCTAGCATTCATCGGATTGTCAAAGAGAAGTCGCATGTGGATTCAAGAGAAAGCACTGGCCGATATTAACAAAGACCGAGATCAAGTATGAAGCTCTGGCCTCGGTCTCAAAGATTTGGCGGCGAGCCATTGGTGACGTTTTCTTTGGTGTAGACTCCGTTGAAGTCGATCCGGTTGATGACGTCTCCCTTGATGGCTGGCCAACTCCATCAATGTAGATTCCGTTGGTGAAGCCTTCCTTGATGGCACTTCCTTTGTGGCCAACTCCATCAATGTAGATTTCGTTGGTGAAGCCTCCGTTGATAGCTTTCCATTAATGAAGCCTCCATTGACGGTGTTCAGTTGGTGAAGCCTCCGTTGATGGTGTTCCGTTGGAGGCGTTCCGTTGGTGACGTGTCCGTTGGTGAAGCCACGTTGATGACGTCTCCGTTGATAAAGCCCCGTTGATGACGTCTCCATTGCCGAAGCCTCCGTTGATGGTGTTCAGTTGGTAAAACCTTCGTCGGTGACGTTCCGTTGGTGAAGCCTCCGTTGATGGTGTTCTGTTGAAGGCGTTCTGTTGAAGGCGTTCCGTTGGTGACGTTTACGTTGATGAATTCCTCTGGTGATGTTGATGCCACCTCTGTTCTCGATGTCTTTCAAACGTCTTTCTCAATGTTTTTGTTGTTGCCAAGAAAGCCCACCAAAAGGCTACAACTGCCAAGGAATGAGTCCAATATAGATCTGTCGACTTGTACATTGAAGGTTAGCACAATTAGAAGGCTTATCTTTGCAAGCCAGAAAGTCAGATCAATCCGCAATAATGAATATGAAACGTATTCACAGATTGCGTAGTGACAATTATGCTTCCTTCACACAAAAACAAAAAAGCTTTGCTGCTCCTGCAGCACTCTTCCTACCGCTGAAAAGCTTTACCTGCAAAAAAAAAAAAAGTGAAAAAGTCTTACCAAAACATTGGCGCTTTACGTGCTTGCTTTCCAAGTAAGAAAAGAAATCAATTGGATTTCTTGTTCTTATTTATGTATCCAGTACATGAAGACAAGTGTACTTGTTCTTCTTTATTGGTGCTTAACCAACCAAAGCTTGAAGAAGTGGTAGGCTTTGTCGCATGAAGATGTTGGCCAAATTTGATCAAGTCCCGTGGCATGATAAAGACGTGTTCTTTACCTTCTTGAAGTGCGTACCGAGAAGAGCTTCTCAACGTTCTTGCTTGAGAATTTACAACAAGTAGGAGCAAATTCCAGCAATTAAAAGAAAAGGGGTTTGTTCCTACGAATTGCTAGCCCAACAAATTTGTAAGCACGTTGGATGCTGGCTCTTTATATAGCTTCTGGTTACACAGGCAGAATTATATAGGGACTCAATCTATCTTATTTCAAGAACTTTTAATCCAAGAGCATATTAAAAGTGAAAAAAGAAAGAGATTTGCAGCCCAGACTTCAAGTCCATTCGGTCAACTATGGATCAGCGAAGTTTTGTTTATATAACTTCTGGTTACTTAATGAGAAGTATACATGGACTCAACTATACTCTTTCAAATCTTCTAATCCCAATCACATTAGAAGTGGAATAAATAAAAAGAGCTAAGCTACAGCCTACAGCTTACATTTTGTCGAGTGATAAAGTCCAACTTCAATGGCTTTTCAATTTTAATTTCCAAAATGTAGCTATACTCATGCAAATTTTATTGGGTGTATTTACTTCAAAAAAAATATATATACTCATAGTTAAATTTGAGTATGTTGTCCAAATTCAAGCGGGAAATTTAAATAAATAGAATTATCTGAACTAAAAGATAATAATTATTTTCTAATTAAATTGGAGATAATTATCATTTGGAGAGTTCGTCATGTAGGTAACTCTTAATACCTAAAAGATAATACTAAATTATTATCTTTTCCCAAGATAATGTGGGAAACTCTATCTTTTAGAGACTTCCTCCCATCCACCACTCTCTCCTCCTTTACTATAAATAGGGGACAACCCTAGGAGAGAAGGAGGCAGAAATCCAGAGGCGAAGCTCTGCCCCAACACCAACTCAAAGACTCCCAAGTGATCAAAAGGTGAAGTTACAGTTCGTCTACAACAGAAGATCTCCATTAAAGACTCCCAAGTCATCAATCAAAGGTTCTTCTCCAACTCTAAAGCTTTGATTCGGGATCAAGCCTAGGCCCTCGAATCCAGTTCAAGTCGAGATCAAGTCTATCGACCCTCCACTCAAAGTCTGCATTAACAAATCAATCTTTTCAACGAGATCAAGCCTTAATTGGCCCTTGTTTACCGAATCAAATCGACGCTTACGATCTACAGTTCTAGTTCGTGAATTGTCACCAAATCAAAGTGGAGATCGAATCAGGGGATTTTTTGTATTCTTTGCTAAATGGAGAATATATAGATATTGTAACCCAAATTCAAAGATAAATACAAATTGATATTTGTTCACATATTTTGACTTTGTTATTCGTTTTAGACCCATAATTTATGTCTACAACCACCAATTTATAAAGGTAGAAAACTTACGTTTTATTCCTTTTGGTTTTAAGCTATATCTTATTTTATTTTTTTGAGGTACCAGTAGAATATATTATAGAGGGTTTAGTTTGTGGGAAACATCTATTCTTCTACATGTTTCTTTGGCTTTGGTCACAATTGGTCATGTGAAAGGCCATAAACCGTGTATGTTCTTATTGGTCCTACACAACTTTTATGACTTGAGTTTATAGCGGTATGTAGGGTAACACTAAGGGCTACTACGCATGTCATATTTCATGGACATACACAATATTCTTTCAAGTAAAGTAAATGGAAAGTGGTCCATTAATAATTTGTCAATCGATTATCGTCATATTTTGTCATTAATACGTGATTTGTCCAATGTTGTCAATTTTGACAAAACTTACTTCATATTAGTGTTGCTACGGGTGGTAAAATTTGTATCATAAAAGTAGTAGGACTTTAAAATTTTTAATAAAAAAAAAAAAAAAACTTGAGTCTTGCTTTCAACAATAATAAGAATCAAATAAATTTGATGACAATAATAATTTGTTGGTTTATGAAGCTCTAACTCCAAAATACTAAATCTGATGGACTCTGATTGCGTACAAGTCTAAAACTAACACATAATGACTATCAAAGCAAATTGGCAATGAGGCAACAACATGGGAATGTGACCATGCAAATTAAACTGATCAGAAGCTGCTAAGAGTACAAGATCATAACAATTGATCTTATGTCTATTGTTTTTTCTAACTTAGATGCACTTTGTGAGTTTATAAGGCTAGATCTATCTCCGTTAATTAGAGAATAGTGGGCTTGCAATTGTAAAAGAAGACAAGTGGAAAATTTTAATGGGATTGTTTGATTTAAGATGCATGTTGAGGTAACTAACCCTATATATAAGCAAATTAAAATTAAGGTTGACCATAAATATGACCAAATACGTTTAGCCGCCCGTGCATCATATGTGTTTCATTTGACTTGTGCTAGATAATTAGAGTTTTATTGGGGTTATAAATTGATTTTTGTCTCATATTCAAACTCGAATATGACTATTCTACACATCTCCTAAAATAGTAATATTTACATCATCATATTCGCATTGAAAAGTACTTCAAAATGAGATCTATATACAATATGTTCACAATAAACGTGTACAATTGCATCCAATGTTAATACCCGTAAATAATTTTAAAATATATTATTTAATAATAAAAAAAACAAGAAAAACATATAGATTTTAACCCGTGCATCGCATGGGCATGATTACTAGTGTATATATATAAAGCTTGCATTTTTCGAGCATTCTGAGGCATGCCACATCATCAATTATTTTAAATTTTAAATTTTTTTATATATTATAAAGGGTGAAAAAAGTAAAAGATAATAGGTGATAGCAATTGGGTGAGCTCTAGAAGTTGATAGCAATTAGAATTAGTTGATATGCTTAGATAAATTTACGCTAAATATTGTTACATATTTTTCATAAAAGTTACCCTGTCTCACTCTATGACGATCGTATACAAGACTTATTGTAGGAACTATTAAAAACTTGCTGATTTTCAGACAAAGGTAATTAAATATATAAGATGCAAATATCGCTTATATTAATGTATGTAAATAGAAATTTTTCTCATACTTATAATTGCAATTTATATTTGAATCTAATTGTCGTTGCTTCCCTTCTACAACCATGTACATGTTTGAGTTTGAGATTCCTAGAGCACATTCGTTGATTAGAAGTCCACACCGTAGATCTTGGTATTGTTATATTAATTAATTGGATTTAATTACTAATAAAAATGGTAGAGGCACATAACTGTATCTGCATTGGCCAAAACAAGAAGCCCAGAGAATTGATTATGTGCTGGCATGACTATTGTAAATACTAACTTTTGAAATTGTGTTATTGTTTTGATAGATGAAAACTGTGTTTTTATTAAGTTAGAAGTGTCGCTAATCTGTGTAATCGGAGCTGGAGATCAACTCATAATACTCGATGATAAGAAAATATTTAGCAAATGTAATTTTGTGGAAGGTGATGTATTTTTTTTGAATCTAAACTCTCATATCCTGGTGGCAAGGTTGTATGCGTTTGAGTTAGCTAGGGAGCCAAAAACTATTTTGTGTGATCTGGAGTTCTAGAAAGTTTTATCCAAGTGTAAAAGTCAAGGTTTAATGCGGTACGGTTTTGTATACGTGAGTAATAATACAAATGTGTGTGCGACTGTATGATAGCGGTGAGATTGTAGCATTCTCTACTCATAAATTGCTAGGAGTTTTGGTTGTATTAGGATTGGACTCCTTTAATGTGGGTGTGAAACAAACGTGATGATACTTTTTTTATAAAACATGTTATAAGGACAATCATGTAAGCAATTTTTTTTAGATAATTAAAAAGAGAGGAGTTTGGATTGTACTAAACAGTTAGAGTTTTATGGGTATAACTTGATATTGTCTAATATTCAATTTCGAGTTTACAGTATGTTACAATAAACGTGTAAGATTGTGTCCAATGTTAATTCCCGTCAATAAAAGTTTCAAATATGATATTCAATAATCAAATCAAATAAATAATAAAATCATATAGATTTTAAGTACGGGCATAATTATTAGTGTCTATATATAAACTTGACATTTTTCAAGAGTTTTTAAACATGCCACTAGGCAAATGTATTTTTAGAAAAAAAATATTAAATAAAAAATGGGACTAATGATAAGAATAACCGATCAAAAGATAAGAAGTTGACTTAGTTTTGGTTTCTGAATGGAAAAAAAACATAGGTTTTTTTATTTATTATCAAAACATAAGTTCTTATATTATCCTAATAGCACTACAATTTTATACAACCCCTAAATTCTGCTAATATTTAAACTATATATTAGGAAGATAACTAACCTGCTCTTGCGTAACCTTATTAAGAGGCAACCATCCACTATACACCTTTTACGTTTTCTTTGTTTTTCCCCCTCCCCTCTGTCTATCCATGCTAATGGTAATGTTTTCTTTTTATCTGTTGTTAATTAATGTTGTTAATTTTGTAGGTATATAGGTTTCACCATTCAACTATTTATTTCTACAAGCAACAATGTCATTCAAGTTAAGGGTAGGTACGTACAAAATATTCCGTACTATGTGCCATTTTTTTTATTGGATTGGAGCTTTGTTCTATTTATTATTGATATCTTTTAATCTTTACAAATATTCTATTAAATCATAATTGGTTGATCAATTACACTATAGAATCATAGGCATAAGTCATAATTGGTTGATCAATCAAAGTCCCAAGAGAGTGTCTTTGTGAGTATTAATCTTCTTTTTGTGTTTTAAGGATGAGACAATTTATTTATGAATGTATTTGATTGCGATTATCTCATTATAATAAAAAATGAACAATTGTAAAGTTTTTATTTTATTTTTATAAGATAGTACATAAAAGTTTAGGTTTTGATAACAATCTATTAGATTTTTTTTTTAAGTCAAACCGTCTATTAGATAGTTGGATTATAGTGTACTGATTCAAAAAAAATTATTTTATATGCTAATAAAATAATAATATAAAAATATCATATACGAATGTATTGACATGAGCTCGTGTATCGCATGAAGAAGTTTCAAAACTATTGAAGCAATCAAGCGACTTTGCTATAAGGCAACTAAGCATTGGAGTCCCCAGAATTAGATCGAAGTGAAAGTAGTTTTAGGACAATCTATTGATGAAAATTATCCATGATCATCAGATCCCAATAATGTTAAATATTGTAAATGTGTAATTCCACTGTCATTGAATTTCAGTTATCTTAGACTCTTAGCTAAGTACAATAATTGTTATTTAACTTAGTGGTAAAGAATTCAATATGCATGCAATTTCTTTGCCTATCCACTCTCTGATTGGCCTAACACTTTATTCATTCCATGAATATATCTTTATACGTAAAAGATTGTATCCAATATTATTAATTTCCATAAATAAATTTTATAATATGATATGTAAGATTAAAATAAAATAAAATAGAACAAAAAATATAGATTTTAACTCGTGCATCGCACGGGCATCATTACTAGTATATATATATATATGAGGCATATTTCGGGCGCAATGAGGCATGCCACGTAGGCGAGAATTTTAAGAGCGCGCCACCTTAAGGACAAAAAATAGTTGGCCTAAAACGTGTAGGAGTCTCAGATAATGAGAAAAAATAAGTTGTGTAAAACGTTTAGGAGTCTTACCATCCTTGTGGTTTAGGATTCTTACAAGTTAATTTTTGTCAAATATTCAAAATCATATATAGTATTTTCAATACATCTCAAAAAATCACAAAAATTACACCATCTGATTCAGATCGAAAAATACTTCAGAACGAGATGCATTTACAATATGGTTAGAGCATACGAATAAGAGTCAATCAATCAAGCATTTTTCGAGAATTTTGAGGTACGCCACATAAGCAAAATATTTAAATTTAATTAATATCTAACAAACTTATCAAGATATGGATTTCACAGTTTTACAAACTCCCTATCTACTACAAACTCTGGTGTCAATGATACCTATAAAAGTCATACGCCTAGCCTAATCTAACAATATTCGATATTTTCTCAATGTTCTTAAATGGCGTTTTCCACTGTTGCTAATCAATGATTTTATTTTTGCAGGCATGTGTGTTTCTTTATCCATCAATTGATGTCTAGCTACCTTCAATGTTTTCCTCCAATTTAAAGGTACTTCTTTAACACTTATATGTTCACGTCTATTATTCTTTGTGTTATCACGTCCAACCTTCCGGCCCCCAAGCATTCAAGGTTTTTTTTAGATATGTTTCGTTCTTTTATTTCGGTCTAATGATCATTTGATGTCTTGGTTTGATAATTTCGTGAAGGATATTTCTATACTATAGTATATTCATGCATTTTAATTATATATTGTTTGTATAATATATTCATGCTGTATCAAATCTTTAAACACTAAAATGAAACACAAGAGCTATACCTTTTATTCACTCAAAGGAATTAGGAAATCAAATATATAGAGCTTATAGCTCCATAGAGTAATTTATCTTAAATCTCTATTACGCACTTAATTCATATTTTTCTATTGATGTCCACAAAGAACTTTTATTTTTTCATGATAATCGTGATAGATTGACAGGATTGATAATACAAACTATTCGTGGAATTTGCTTGATCTTCATTAGAATATATTTCCCTTTGCATGGGCATGATTGTTTAATTCATTTTTGCATATCATTAATTTAGTTTTGCATATCATTGATTTGTATTCTAACTCTAAGGCTGATTAATTTTTTTTATTAAGTTCACCTAATTAATTATTCTGATGTGCAGTGTATTTGTATCATCGTTTTGAGGTATGAGTCATCTCTTTCATCTCCTTCTGTATATATATGCGTACTTCTGCTTACTTAGTTGTTTTATTAAGATCACCTCTACACAAATCTCCACTATTAAAAATCATCTTTTTGACAATTGAATTATCTTTTGCAGGTTTTAAGTTTAACAATCAATCATGGAAGCATTTTACGGGAGCATTAAGGCAAACCACTTAATCAAGAATGCCAAAGAAGCAATTAAAATAAAAAAAATAAAAAAAATTAGGATAATGAAAAATAGTGTTTGAATTGTGATAGACCTCTATAATTTTAGAAGAGTTATAGTATATCTCCATCAAATATATATATATATATATTGATTAAACAACTCTCTACACGTGTCACAAAAATAATAACTTTTATACCATCTATTTCAATAATTAGGAAGAAAGGAAAGTTAGACTATTGTATTCTTTAGCTATATTTTAAAAAAAATAATAATTAAATTCCTACAGGATGAACAATTGAATCTAATAAGGGATTGTAATTTGCATAGGAGTATATATCATATTTTAAATCCCTAAAGTCATCTACAAATCTGATCATTTCTTACGACCAATAACAATACGTCAATACTCATCTACAATTTGGCCGAAGTCGTTAAGGGTTAGTTTCAAGCATTTGCATTGCAATGCAATAAACTACTAAAAGAGTTTGGATAAAACACTAATACCTACAATTGCTCTTGAATAATGCGAACTTTCACTGGGGAAAAAAAAGAGAGAAGAGTTTGAATATAAGAAAAAATGGTAATTAAAGGTCAAAAAAGATGACAATAAACTATAAGACTTATATATGGCTTAAAGATAATGATTTTATTAGTAGTACAATACTAATAGAATGTTTGGATTCATAGGTTACGGACTTACTGTTGTACCTCTTTCTCGAATATAAAGTGGATCTCTATCGAGAGTATTAGAGGTATTTTTCGGAAGCATTGAGACATGCCACCTAAGCAAAGAGCATATAACTCGCCGCTTAAGCATGCTATTAAGTTATAGCCCGTGACCCGTGCGTCGCACGGGCTTTAAAACTAGTGTATATATATAAAGCTGGCATTTTTCGAGCGTTCTGAGACATGCCACATAGGCAAATAAATTTTTATTTTTATTTTCTGAATGTAGAAAAATTTATGAATAAGAGATTTAGAGTTCTCTAACCACTCAAAAAGTACCAATAGAATACGATTAGTTTCGTTTCCTTCGTTCCCTTTTTTTTTTAAATAATTAACTATTCTCATGTTAGATTTGTTTCTTTGATACTTTTGTTCATTATTATCATTGTAAAATGTAAAGCTAATTGAATTGTATTTGATCCGGCATGCAGGTTATTATAAATTCAACGCTAAAGTCAATCAAAATCATCAAGTAAGTATTTTCCGGTAAGGTTTATTATCTATATGTATTAATTGACTAATTTAAGTTTGTGTAAGTTTTGTGTGGGACTAATTTATAATGATAGGTGGTCACTCTTTATAGATTTAAGGGTCACTTTTTTGGAACAATTACCCATGTATCTAAACAAAGTGATTATCGGCTCACAGTAATGAATGATAATAATAAGACCGTCTTAAATAAGTTTTTGTGTTCATGTTTTGCTTTTCTCATATATATTTTATACGATAGATTATAGTACGAGGAATTAATCTGTTTCTTACTCGATATGTTGAAAGTGTTATGCTATTTGACAGAGAAATATTAGTTTACTCAACGGGTAAACTACCCCATGGGTAAACTAAGCATTCTGCATAATAAATTATTGCATTGATTCAAGGATCCTCTTATATTTTTTTTGGTGCAAAGAGATCCTCTTATATGTATACTGGATACTGGGTAGTATGGTTTGTTCACCGATGCAATTGAATTTTTATAAGGAGCATTAAAATACATTTTATTGTCAATACTAATTAAGTTTAGCATGTACGAAGGTTCAGATCGATATCGTAAGTTGATTAATAGTTTTTTTTAAAAATTAATAAAATAACAATCAAAAAACATTTCAAAAATATATGAGAGGAGATAATATAAGTGGTGGAACAATGATAGAAGATTTAGTAAGGGTTCACACCTCTATTTAAAATAATTACACGTCTTCCAAAATTTTGAAGATAAAGTTAATAGCAAAACAAATTGATGATAAGTAGTATTTTAGTTCTAATAAGAGACTATTACCTTATACCCATATATTTTTTGGTGTATATATATGATACAACAATCACAATCCATCGACCCAAAAAATTGGCATCCACTCATCAACCCCCTGATTCCATGAATACATTACGACCCGCCCTCTCTAATCAATAAATTATTTTTTACTTGCCCTTTCAATGATCACGTTTTATATTTTGTGTGTTTTTTTACCTACTTCAAAATATTTTCTTAGTCTATATGTTACAAATTTCGATTAAGAGAATTATTAACTTGAACATTGTCTTTGGCAGGTTTTGGAGATTATTAAGCTACGTTATTGAAGAATGGTTGAATCGATATATATAAGTAAGTTTTTGTTTGTTCTCCCTCTTTGTTTTTTTATGGTAGACATATATCCTTTTGTTTTATTTTACACTGTTATTTCCTTATTAGGATTGCGTCACTCATTTGACCCTTCCAAAAATTGCACTTAACCATGACTTTTTTCCCTTCTAATACTCACAGGTAGATGACTATATCATTAAACGCAACCTTTGTATCATAAAAAAAACGTATATGAGTTTTCTTTTTTTTTTTTTTGTAAAGGATAGAAATTAGCCTTTTTATGTGCTTAAAATTTAGCATGTATGTGCGGATTTCAAATTGAGGAATGTCTCTTTATTTCTTTGGTTTGCATTTGTTGCTATTGATGGCTAACATAGCAGCAATGTGGTATCAATTCGTTTCGTATATAGGCATTGAGCCGTTCTCCATTTCTTATTTTTTATATTAATTTTCTTCTTGACTCTAAAAATTACATTCTAAAAGTCATAAGCATAAGCTATGGTTGGATCTAGCTTAATAGCTTGCAAAACTAGGACTGTAGTTAATAGAATAAATTATAGTTCTATAGGAGTCTTGAAGAAATAGAGTTCTTAGATTTTACTGATCTTGATATTAGCTTAATTAGCATACTGTGTACATCTTATTAAAAGGGGAAAAAAGAGTTTAATTTGTAAAATAATTGAATAGTACTCAATTTTTTATTTATTATTTTTTTAGCACCAAATATATTTTATTTTTTGAAAGTAACATATATATACTTCTAAAGTAATATATTCCAACTAGCTTTTTCTAATGAGATTGAAATCCCACGTTCATAATACAAGCTCACTGCAATTGGTTACTCCTAGAGTCCTAGGTGTAGCCAAGAATTGCCTCTTAATGATGAGTAGAGTTTGTGTTACTCTAAAAATAATTAAAGAATAACTAGAATTTGGCCATTAGGACTCAATAAGATAAACCCATTTCTTAAGTAAATCACATCACTAATATCTATATGAATGATGTACAGTCCCAAATCCTCCACTGAAGCTCCGTTTGATTCACTTGGAAAACACTGAACCTAACTGAAATGAACTGAATATGATTAGGTTTTTTTATTTTTTTTATTTTTTTATCTTTAATAGTTAAAGTATGGGGCCTTTCTTGGGAGTATTAAGTTACGTCACATCATCAAAGAGCATAGGGTGCACCACCTAAGTAATTATATAAATTAGAGTTTTATGTTACTAAACAATTGTGGGAACATAGTTGATATTTGATAGACCGTAGAGTTTGTACCATTATGAACACATCTTTTGATATTTGATATACCGTAGAGTTTGTAGGCCATCAAAATTTTATCAAGATGTGCAGATTATCAAAACGCGCACTTCTTAGCTAACACAAATTCTATCCATGACACCTATATAAATCACACATTCGACCATAAGTTTTTACCCATCTTTGCAAAAGTGCTCCTTCAATTGGCTGCTAAAGATTTGCAATTAAAATGGTGTGACGAGTATGCGAGTTATATATTCTCAAAATCATGCAATGAATATGAGAGATGCATTTCAATATTAATCTAATTGGGTTGTTGATCTTTGTACATGAGAGTTTGACAGGTGCAATAAGATACGTGCATATGCATATCTTATTTAGGAATCGAAGTTAGATGTTTTATCCGAAACTTCTATAATCTGCACTACCACGCACATGCATAATTGCATTTACTTGATGTACTTTTTGGGGTAAAAGTTAAATATGTGGTCAATGTAGTATTTTGAATACCATGAAAAATTCAATGTAAAGTTATTTATGGTTTGGAGGGAGCATAAACTAATATGCAGGAGTACAATGTCATGAATAATTTCCTTATTTTATTGATCGATTTCCGAAGCTCTGAGTATAATTTTCTTATTAACCCTTCTTTGTGGTGGTCTGGTGGATGTGTTTTAGATTGATACATTTACATATATTTCAAGATGTATCGAGTTTCCTCCTAGGTTATTTGGTACGTTCTATATAGTGAATTCTGTAGATAATAGTATTAAATCCAACAGATATCCCACCAAAACAAATAATAAAATATGAGTACTAAGTTTTGCAACATAGGAGTAATATTTTTCAATCAATAATATTTTGAATAAGCAATACAATAACAAGGAATGGTAGGAGAGTAGGACGCCTTCAGTGATCAAGCCTTCTGGAAAGACTTATTCTAATTTAACAAGAAGTTGGGTATTGGGTTGTTGTAAACTACAGTGTTTAGTGTACCCAAAAGAAAACCTCTTGGCCTGCTTTTTTTTTTTTTTTTGGTGGTAATCAGGACATTAGATACTCCATAAAAGAGTAAATGAGTAATTAGTTACAACCCAAAATGACAACATCATTTTGCAATATTGGGTAGATAAAAGTATTTTAGGATTTTAGAAGTATTTTACAGAACATTAGAAGTTGAGGGAAAGTAATGCATTAAGCAATACTAGAGGTATATAGAATTTAGTTATCAATATATTGTAGGAATTTGTGCATCTTGATCAGCTAATTATTTGTTACGTGATTTTTTTGAAGGGAGGTTATGAATTTGTAGATGTTATTCTACTGAAGTAGTGTTACTACATATAATGTCTATTGTATGAAGAAAATTAAATGAAATAAAGCAGGTTAAGATAAAGAATATTAGAATTTGAGTTGTGACATACCTTTAGAATTTTATAAGAGTTATATGACTCCATCAAATATTTGAAATCAAATACAACTTTATTTTCTACACATCTCAAAAAATAATAACATGTAAGATTATCTCGAAATGTTGATTGTCGTAACAAAATAAAAATAAAAATTAATATTAACAATAAAATTAATGTTAAAAATAAATTTGAGCAAATATGTTTAATCCGTGCATGACATGGCCTGGGTTTAATTATTAGGTTGCATCATCTACAACATAAGCATTAGTGTCCAAAAAAAAAAATTTAAATGCAAACCACGGGTAGAATAAAATGAGGGATATTAGAATTATAATTCTCTAAAAAAGATGTGAGAGAAAAAGCTCTCTAGAGAGCTTCTCTCTAAAGGGAAAAAAACCCTAATTTTCTCTCATCGGCCGCCTCTCTTTAGTCTTCTCCAAGATCTTAGCTCCAAGCTCCATGTTTTAGCCTCCTCTCTTTATTTCCCTTTCCAAGTCTTGTTCTTGTCTAGATTTTAGTTTTTCCAGATTTGAATGGTGTTCTCTTCTTGTTAGGAGAGAGAAACCCAAGCCTCTTCCATTCCAATCTTGCTGAATTGTGATCTATTTTGTTTGGGTTAAGTTAATCCCATCACGGTATTGGATTCCAACCATGAACCATTAAGAATTTCACCCTTTCTACTCTTAAAGGGTGGTTTACTCATGCAGATGAAGGTGAAGGTTCTTAGAATTTGATCTAGTTTTAGATCTGGATTTCTTAAGCCAAAAAAAAAAAACAAAATCCGAGTCCTTAAGCCGAAAATAAATCCGAGTTCTGGGCTCAGTCGTCCTTTGGAGTATTTCTTCACCTTGGCTCAGCCGCCTCCTTCTTTAGTCTTTGTTCTCTAGATGTTGATTGCTCTTTTTTCACAACCTACTAGCCACTATGGATTTGGTGTATACAGCCGATGGTGAAGCTGCTGGTGGTCCTGACGGTAGAAGACCGGAGTATATGCGTCTGGTAATTACCGTGACTGGTTCTTAAACAGGATTGAAGAATGCAGTTGCTGAAACATCTGTCGTCATCTTTTTAATTGGATCTTAGTTTTATTTTTAGTAGTTTTCTTTTATGTATGTGTTCTGTAATTTGTATTGAGTCTTGTGACTCTTGACCCTTCGTGGTCAGCTTTCTTGCCTTATCAAAAAAAAATTAGAATTATAATTCTACTAACATAAAATGTGAAGAATGGAAGAGGATTAGAGGAGTGTTATTAGAAGTAGACTACTACAAACATGCAGAAGTTCATTAAAGGTGGTCAAATTTTATAAATTTTTACTTATTATAATTGGGAAGTTCACCATTATATTGTTATGGATAGAACTTTAAAATATGGAAAATGAATTTATGAAATTGATATTTATACTGGTAGAAGTTATTTTACTAATTTATGTATTCAATTGAAAGTGTTGGATTATAATATATTTATTAGAAAAATATTGTATAAGCTACCGAAACAATAGTTTTATATAGAATATTAAATATCATATACGAGAGCATTAACACGAACTCGTGCATCGCACAGGATTTATAACTAGTGTATATATTTAAAGCTGGCTGTTTTCGAGAGTTTTAAGGCATGCCACATGGCCAAAAAGTATTAATAATAACAATTCAAAAAAACATTATTGAAATATATGAGAGGAGATAAATATTGGTGGAATTAGAATCCTCAAAAGATAGTACTTCCATGAGTTAGAATCCTCAAAAGATAATACTTTCAAGAGTTTTTATTGTACCAAATTTATCCACCAGCCCTATTAAACATGCACAATCCCTCACGTCCCCTCCTCCAGGTGTATTGTAATCGTATGGGTTTTTTTGTGAGATTTTTTTGTTTTTTTTTGTTTCCTTTTGCTTTGCATCCATGCCACTGCTTCCTTTCGTTTCACTATTTGATAACTAGACGTACTAGATTACTTTTTTTTTTTTTTTTTTGAATGAAAAACTTTGATTAGTTATTAATAGCATAGGAACAAAAATCCGAAGCGATTACATCCATCACTCCTTCAGAACCTCCACCCACCCAAACTCTACACGAGAACGAGACCGGGTTCAAATGCACCATTTCATGTACGGCTTTGTTCCCTTCTCATTTTACATGACTCCAACTAATACTATCAAAATAATTAACCAAACTATAGATGTCCTCAATAACAAGTCCTAAACTACTAATATGATGACTATTCTTACGCAGCAAACTAACAACTTCTAAGTTATCTCCTTCAACAATCACTGGGCGAGCTTGACACGATAATGCCATCTGAACACCGAACTTTACAGCTTGAGCTTCAGCTAGCACAGTGTCCCATTTAGTAGTCACCTGTCTAACGGCCGCTCTTACTAGACTTCCCTGATCATCTCTGACAATTGCACCAAGTCCAGTACCTCCTCCCTGTAGGTGTCCCCAGTAGGTGTCCAGCATCCACGTTTATCTTCAGCAGACCATTAGGAGGTCTAGTCCAACTAGTTCTCATTTCCTCCGCTCTCACTGGTAGTCGTATTCGCTCTTGCTCTCCACGATAAGCCATGAGATATTGCATAGCAGTATCAATCACAAAGGGACCGTCTTCCGCACACCCCCATCCATGACTTCATTAGGCCAATTCCACGCAGCCCAACTAATCATGAGCAGCTTCTCAAAATCAGACATGCACAGTACCCTGTTATATTACAAATTTGGGGATTATATTATTAAATAAATAATGTGACACACTCAAGACACTCTCACTTATAATTTAATTGAAAGGCAAGACGCTTCCAGGAAGCTATCTTAAGAATAGTAAATTCCCCCTTCGGTACAGACGTCTTAGGGAAATTCTAATCCCAGGATACAATGCCTTCACACTAGAATCAAAAAGCATGTACAACTTTTTGATTCTTGATCAAGAACTCTATATACTCAATATTTGTGTGTGATAGTGTTTGTGAAAATACACTTTTCTCATTACTCACATCTCATGGGTAATAAAATGCCCAAATGGTGGTTGATATTTATAGATGTTGAAACAACACTATTTGAACCATTGCATCTCTTCTCAAAAGATGTGCTTGTTCATTTGAAAATGAAAAGACACAATGTTTCACTTGTGCTTGTTCATTTAGAAATAACAAGATACAATGTTTCACTTATACATGCTTCTTGGTATAAAGCATGTCTCTTTTCCCAAAAGACACATTGGTTCATTTTGAGACAACTCAACTACCACCATAAGAAACATTAATTATTTAGTGTATTTCTATTGTGATTTTAGGAAAATACTCATAAAATAATTTTAAATAAATATAAAACATAATATTTATTTATTTAAAAATGCTTTAATATTTTTGATATACAAAAATATACAACATACACGACGCCATCCTTCAACCCAATCCAACGCATGACATACTCCCTCTTCTTCCACAATTTCTTGCATTCCTGCGGCTACCCAAAGCTCAACAGCCACTGGACAAAAACAGAGGGCATGTAGCTCAGTCTGGGGCTTTAGACCACATCTACCGCATAGCTCATCTGCCTCCTCAATTATTTTCCTAACATTAGCTCTAGTTGGCAATGCTCCTGCACATAGGCGCCAAGTAAAATTGCATACCTTAGGTGGAATATCTAGCTGCCAAAAAGTTTTCGTAGGTTCTTGAGTCGGCTCTGACGTGCCACTAGTATTTTCATCTCTACTGCTTCCACTCGCAAAATGATAACCCGATCTGACAGAGTAGTGACCATCTTTTGTAAAATGCCACCTAAGATGATCCTTAGGTAAGCTTGCACACAAGGGGATCCCCAATATCTCCTCTGCCTCAAATGAAAGGAAAGTGGCTTTAATTGTCTCTTCTTTTTTTATGCGGCTTTTTCCTTTTCCATTTTCTAATATAGTCTATTATATTTGCAGATTTACATACAATGATTGTGATGACACTTTTGAGTTTCCGTAGTACAAAAACAACCAAACATTTGATCTTTGATGAATACAAAGGTAATAAAGACCAATATGATCACTTTTATGGTTTTGGTTTAGTTTTGCTTTGCATTTTTAATTCGATCACAAACTTAACATAATTTTTATGTGAGTTAATAGGCAATTAAGATTACCTAACGCCAATTTTGGGACTAAAATTTTCATGCCAATCGATATAGGATTTTTTTGGTTGCCTCATCAAATTTCACAAGATTCCAAGAGTATACAAAATTTCATAAATGCATGTTTTGGAATTATGTATTAAATATCAGAAATTTGACAAGCAATATCAATATAAACGGGTAACAAGGTAAAGCTTCCAAAAAGGTATTTGATTTTTTTTTTTTTGTAAAGTATAAAATTCCAAAAACTAGCAACATCTTAATAAAGTAAGAGTCTTCTTCTCTTTTTTCTATCATGCAATTCAGTGTTTTATTAGTTTATTTTTCATTGGGCGGGGTTTTATTTTATAATATGAACATATGTAGACTATATATGTAGTGCAGTAGTGAAAGCTATGGCCTTGCATTGGTATGTTGCGTTCATCCCTTATTCTTATTATACAGTAGAATGGAGCTAGCTAATCACTGTCATTAATCAAAATTATATAAGTTTATGGTAATTTTTAACATTAAACAATAAAAAGAGGTTTTCGAGAGCATTGGGACATGCCACATCATCAATCATATTAATTTTTTTAGTTATTTAGTTATTTAGTTATTTTATGTATTATAAAAACGTGAGAAAATTAAAAGTTAATACACGATAGCAATTGCATAAGTCGTAGAATTTGAGAACAAGTAGGAGTAATTAGTTGATAACCATTGACAAAATTACGTTAATTTTTAGTTACATAACAACCAGTCGTTGAATGAAAGTCAATTAGGTATTTTATAACGTACTCTTATGTGCCAATATTTAAATTGAGTCCATGGGAGCTTGTGTATTGACTATTCATTCTTGCCCATACGTTTTTTTTTTTTTTTTTTTTTTTTTTTTTTTTTTTTTTTTTCAAAAGGATAGTGTCATCAAAGCAGGTTTAGTGTAATATAGCCGAGGAACTTATTAGAGTAATTAGTATTGTAGTTAAAGTGTATTAGCATATTATTCACGCCTTATCTTCTCAATAAAATAGAGGTATGACTCAGGTATCCCTATATATAATAAAAATACAAGTTATTGACTAGCTAATAACTTCTATTCTTTTTTTTTTGGTAATTAAATAAACTTTTATTAATCGCCATGGTCAATGTTTACAGAACAAACCTTTATGCAAGGTCTCTCAGACATCAACTCAACACCAAAACTGTCTTACCTACAATAGCACCCAGTAAGAGGAGAAGCTCACCTTCTATGAAGGGTATCACCTCCTCTCGAAACTTCATGTGCTATTGGTTTGAGAACACAAATAGCCATACAACTCCCTAGAACAACATCAGGTCCAGGTATGCAAATAAAATAGCAAAAGAATACACAAAAGTATCTCACAAAGACTCAAGAATTCCTGCAGTTTCACTTGTTGGCGGCTTCTGATGCACAATTGTGCTTTGATCTGCTGGATAATTCTACCTGTTGTTGCTTGCCTCCCCTGGAGCACACGAGTATTCCTCTCAATCCATATGCTATGCACCGTGGTAGCAAAGGCCATTTTGATTGCAGCAGCAACAGGGCTTCTCCCTTTTGATATTTGAATCACCCATTTGCACTCATTATCCCAATCAGCAACTTGTCTAAAGATTTTAAGCCAGTGCAAGATAGTTTGCCAAATTTCCAGTGAGTAATTACACTCAAACGGCAAATGTGTGTGGCTCTCATCATGAGCTGTACACAATACACATGTAGGATCATAATGTAGCCCCCAAGCTACTAGTCTGACCTTGGTTCTCAGCCTCCCTTGTACTGTTAGCCACAGGATAAATACAGTTTTTGGGGTAGCCATGTTTGAGCAGATAAGGTTCTTCCAGCTCACATTAGTAACAGGTCCCCTCCACAGTTTATAGGCTTGTTTGATGGGAAAACCATCTGCTTTTACAACACTATTCCAAACACCTATCACACTCATATATTTCCTCATGTGAAATATTTTCCTAACCATCCATGAGGCTTGAGCAGGTGTGTCCATACTCATAAGTGTATTTAGCTTAACACAATATATATGAACCCATCTAATCCATAAGGTATCCTTTTTTGAACTGAAAGCCCATAATAGTTTGCAAATTGCAACTTGATTCCACCATTTCAAATTCATCAAGTTAAGCCCACCAGCAGCTTTGGGTAGACAGATTTTTTCCCAGACAATCAGAGCTCTTTCAGTGATGGTTGCTTCACCACTCCACAGAAAACTCCTACATGCAGCTTCAATAAGTTTCATCAATTTCTGTGGAAGCACAAACAGCTTGGCCCAATAAAATTGCACCCCAAATAAGACAGCTTTAATCAACTAGATCCTTCCGGCATATGACAAGAACCTAGATGTCCATGATCTGATTTTGCCCAACATTTTGTCAACAAGTGGTCTGCATTGAGAAACAGTAAGCTTCTTGGTTGACAGTGGGACACCAAGGTATCTAACAGAAAGCACATCCTTAGAATAACCCAAGAAACTCAGAATTTGCTGTTTTGTATTATTGGTAACTCCACCAAAATACACTTGACTCTTATCCATGTTAGGTTTCATACCTGAAGCGACCAAGAAGTGACAGAATTTTCCATGCAGAATTCTAATTGATTCAAGATCCCCCCTACTGAACAGCAGTAGATCATCTGCAAAGCACAAGTGAATAATACCAAGCTTTTTTCATCGAGGGTGATAATGGAACCCTGTTTGTTTCTGTAGTGATGGAGAACTTTATGAAAATATTCCATGACAATGGTGAAAAGGAAAGGGAAAATGGGATCACCCTGTCTGAGAGCTTTATTGGCAGGGAAAGTTTCTGTGTATACACCATTTAAAATAATGGAATAGCTAACAGTGGTGATACAAGACATGATCCACTGGATAAACATGGCAGGGAATCCCAGTTCCCTCAAAATCTGTTCAATGAAACCCCATTCCATTGAATCATAAGCCTTCTGTATATCTATTTTCATCATACATCTTGGAGAAATATTCTTCCTTGAGTATCCTTCTACTAATTATTGATTTAGCAAGATATTGTCTCCTATTAGTATCCCAGGGATGAACGCAGACTCACTATTACTTAAAATATTACCAATGACAGATTGCAATCTATGAGTAAGAATCTTTGAAATGATTTTATACAGCAATGTGCAACATGCTATAGGTCTATATTCCTTTACAGAAGAAGGTTGTTTTACCTTAGGAACCAAAGTAATCAGTGCCACATTAATGTCAGGTAACATATGCCCAGAGACAAAAAATTCATGAATAGTCTGACTTACCTCATCTCCAATAATGTGCCATGCTTTTTTGAATAAGTGAGCATTGAAGCCATCAATTCCAGGTGCTTTATTATCATCACTAGAAAAAACTGCTTTCTTGATTTATTCTTTTGTAATTGCACCACACAGATGTTGTTGTTGTTCCCAGGTAAGGGTAGCACCCTGTCTCATAATCTGCAAGTCAATACTAGGTAAACAAGTTGCTGTAGACCCCATCAAACCCTTATAGAAAGATAACACTTCCTGCTGACAATTCTGTCTCCAGCTGCAGTTACAAGGGTTGAGATAGAACTTCTCCCATGTCTGTCAGTCATCACAAAGAAGAAATATCTTGAGTTTGAATCCCCCTCCTTAATCCAATGAGCTTTGGACTTCTGTTTATATACACTCTCCAAAATGCCACTCCATTTCTCAAGCTCAAGCAAACAATCTTTCTCCCTAATAAGTAGATAACAGTCAACAATATTATGCTGCATTTGTTTCTGAACAAAAGTGAGGCTATCCCTAGCCTTATTAACTCTATCCTCAAGATTACCAGATTCCCTAGAGAATAAATTCTTCAGAGGATATTTGCATGCCTTAAGTTTTTTCCATACTTGAAGCATTCTGGACCCTGATGCATATGAGTTCCAGCCAGTATACACACTCTCCTCAAATTTGTCATGGGAGGATAACACATTCAAAAATCTAAAAGGCCTTTTTTGTACCTGGTTCTTATTCTCAAGGTGTAATATAATGGGAGAGTGATCAGAGAATAATGGCTCACTAAAATCAGCTTTAACATGCCCATATTGAAGATGCTAGTAGGAATTTCCCATAGCCCTATCAATCTTACTACAAACATGCCCATTCGACCAAGTATGCAGCGTGCCAATAGCATTCAATTCATCCAAATGACAGTCATCCATAAAACTTTGCAAGTCAACAGTTTCATAAAGTGATACCCGAGTTCTATGCAGTTTATTAGCAGCATATAGAACTGCATTAAAATCACTAGTGAGAAGCCATGGCTCATGAATGCCCTAAGCCAGAGTCCTTAAACCTGCCCAGAGAGCCTTTCTTTCATCAACACTATTTAACCCATATATGACAGTTACCATGCACTTGAAATCTGAAGTTCTACTTTCAATCGAGCAATGAATAAACTGGGAGTTATTAGTAACAATGATATTAACATCCATCATATCAGCCAGCCAGATCACCCAGATTCTGCCATTTGTTGCCTCATTGTAATTGTGAGCAAAATCCCAATCTCGAGCAATTTTTGTACAGATTTTTGAAGCATTCTGTTTTTTCACTCTAGTTTCAAGAATCCCTGCAAAACTAATTTTATTCTTTTTAAGAAAAATCCTCAGCTCCTTATGCTTGAAAGGTTTATTCAAGCCCCTCCCATTCCAAGTGACTATCTTCATTGAGGAATGAAAGAGGTGGACCCATCACTCACATCAAGAGGGTCTGAAAGTTCAATTTGTTCCAACACAGGATCCAAAGTGGCAAATGGATTATGTGATATAGGAATAGTCACTATATCCTTAATTAATCCCACAGATGCACTATAAGCAGTGCCATGTCTGTTAATGATAGGTCCCATAGTGCCTGATGCAGATCCTGGATCATTGCCATGAGGTCTATTAGCTGATCTATTAACTTCCTTCCACTCAGCCTCAGCTGGTGTTGGTTGGACAGCAGGCTCATTAGGAGCAGCAGCTTCAACAGGAGGCCCATGTTCTGTAGTCTTTGCTTTCTCAACCCAAATTTGTTGTGGTTGTTGTGGTCTTCTCCCTCTCCTTCTTCGTTTATTTCTGTTCTGGTTTTGCTGTGGAGGAAGTTGGAAATTCCCCTGTCTCCTATTATTATTCTCACAATTATGCCCAACCTTAAGACACTTCTGACAATATTCAGGCTGCCATTCAAGTGTAGCCTTTCTGCATAAAAGATTTACCCTCTAGGTCCTCAGCCTGAGTGACATCTATCTCAATCAACACCCTGGCATAAGAGACACGGAGTTGCTTGGATGTACATTCATCAGCAAAAACTGGCACCCCCAGTCCACTAGCTACACGGCTTAAGGAATCAACACCCTAGCAATTGAGAGGCAGATTGGGAAATTTGACCCATAGAGGTAAAATACGCAGAAATTCATTCTGAAAATTAAACTCAGGGGACCAAGCTTTCATGATGATAGGCATATTATTCAAGAAAAAGGGTCCTGAAAACAGTACATCCTCCATGTCTTTTAAGGTTTTAAACCTAGCAATGAAAAATCCCTCTTCATGATAGTATATTTCAGGTTGAGAAACAAAATTTCATAGTTTAGCTAGGTATTGAACCATGAAATTTTAAGCAAGAGTGTCACCAACCACATAGAACACAAGAGAATGCGCCCATTTCTCATTTTGTTGGTTAACATCAGTTTTATCTAACACAACAACCTTCTTTCCATCCTTAATCTGAGGTGGGATGAAAGAGAGAGACATACCATTGGATGCTGTTCGATTTTGCCCAAATTTATCCGCCCACGTATCCTCCTCTTCCACTGTCTCAGCTGCAGGGATAGGTGTCTCAAGCCCAGCATCACTAGATAGATCTAACCGACGAGCTGCTCCTGGTCCAGTTGGTACCGGCGTCGGAGTCAGAGTTGATGTCACAATACCCTGACTCAACGAGCTGCCTGCCATCTCAAACGGAGAAGAGACCCTCGATGAAGATGAGCCTTCAATTTCACAATTCACATTCTCAGGTGAAACCCTAACCCTAATTGAGCTACCGGTCGAGTACAAAATAGCATCGCGCCCCCGACCTCGGCCACCGCGACGACCTCCTCCAGGCGGCCGCCCTCTTCCACGGCCGCAAAAACCACCCCTTTCAGTTATCAAAATTGTCACTGGCGCACGTTAGCACAAACTTGCTTAACGTGAGCTGAGAGAATTTTAGAGAGAGAAAAAGGTGGTGGTCTTTTAGATGAGCTGGACTTGCGTAATTGATATCTTAGTTTTTTTTTGGTGCGTAATAACTTCTATTCTACCGAATGTAGTTTCACATAAATTGTCTTCAAATAAGTTCCTCCATCCCTCAAGGCTCAAGTCATGCATGTTCTTTCAGGTGTTATTCTGTTTCCTGGCCTTTTTTTTTTTTTGGTTTAACCACAGGTTCACAAAATATTTTGGGCCTCTAATCCTGTTTGCATCGAGTTGACCCACAATGGGGTAAAGTGCTCCCACTAAATAGTTTCTCCATCTATAATATTCGAACCCTCGACCTTGCTTAAGAGATGAGAGTGTCGAACCACTCACACCAACCACTTATTGGTTTTTGTTGAACCACTCTTTTAAATTTAATAACATTTTTATTGATCGTTAATTTGACATACAACACCATCATATTTGTCATAATTTGTATAATAGTATGAGGCTATATTTATTATTTACATTTAGATTATTTATCTTTATGAATACATGTTTTGCGATATGGAGAAAAAAAATATTCATATATAATGGTCACGCAAGCATTATGATGTAAGCTTTATAAATATTTTTTTTTTGGTATAAAAAGAGCTTTTTGTTACCAAATATGAACCAACCAAGAGTTCAACTCATACAAAGCACAAATGGGAGAGATATAGTACAATGCCACCTTCTAGGAAGGATTCATTGTAGTAATACCTCAAGCCATTGTGCTGGTTAAACATGCAAACAAACTAATATCACATGACTTAATTTTAGAGATCCGTAGTACGCAGACTAGCTTTAATCTGCTCAAAGATGATTGCAGCATCCTGCTTGTGTGTTGTAAAAATCATTTTGTTCCTAGCAATCCAAATGTGATAAGATGTTGCTGCACAGAATGCATTAAGGGCCGGCTTTCTCTGTTTGCTCCCTTTCCTCTTGTGAATACAGGTAGGCCATAGCTTTATAAATATTACAATGTGTAATTTTCAATTTATTGATGATTATTATTTTTTTCCAATTATAATTCGGATGAGTGAGGATTCTGGAAGTTGGACGTTGGGAGACAAAAGTCTCATATTCAGATCATTATCATCTATAGAAGTAGGTCAATTATAGTTTGAGTTTTATAATGTAATTTCCCTTCCTAAATTTGTATAGAATTGTATACCAAATTTGTGTGTGGATTTTTGTCTCATGATTGTATAGGAGTTTGAGAAGTATTTGATTCTATGCAAAGCATATACTCTATTTCTTTTCTTCCATCTCCCTCAAACCCTTTTATTATTATATATGAGGTATTTTCTAACTGCATAAGGCGCGCACTTGAGTGAGGGTTTTTTTGTTTTTTGGGCACAACATGTATAGAACACGTCGCCTAAGCGTTCAATCAAAGTAAAACTAATCTCTACATGCAAGCTAAGATAATGGAATACATTGGCGCTTCATAGTATGATTATAAGTTGAAACCCATTTTGACATATTACATGTACAAAATTATCTAAGTAAAATAGAAACAAATTGAAAAAAATACTTGAATCAAATGTTTAAAAATAAACGTATAATATCAAATCCAATTTTAATTTCCATAAATAAATAATAATATTGGAGAATAAATTAACAAAGAAAATAACGAAAATATATAGAAAGTAACCCGTGCATCGCTCGGGCATCACTACTAGTATATATATATAAAGCTGGCATTTTTCGAGCCTTCTGAGGCATGCCACATAGGCAAATAAATTATTATTTTTATTGAATGTAGAAAAATTTATGAATAAGATATTTAGAGTTCTCTAACAACTCAAAAAGTACCAATAGAATACGAATAGAATTAACTCAACTTATGCAACCGATAAAAAAAAATACCGAAAAAGAAGAAGTAGAATTATCTCATAATTCCCCTCAATATATAATTACCTCCAAAAACTCATTCCTCACCAACTTTCGGCGGTCACTTTCGTCTCCCTTCGTTCCCTTTTTTTTTTAAATAATTAACTATTCTCATGTTAGATTTGTTTTTTTTATTCTTTTGTTCATTATTATCATAGTAAAATGTAAAGCTAATTGAATTGTATTCGATCCGGCATGCAGGTTATTATAAATTCAACGCTAATGTCAATCAAAATCATCAAGTAAGTATTTTACGGTAAGATTTATTATCTATATTTAGTTATTGACCAATTTAAGTTTGTGTAAGTTTTGTGTGGGACTAATTTACAATGATAAGTGGTCACTTTTTATAGATTTAAGGGTCACTTTTTTGGAACAATTACCCATGTATCTAAAAAAAGTGATTATCGGCTCACCGTAATGAATGATAATAATAAGACCGTCTCAAATAAGTTTTCGTTTCATGTTTTGCTTTTCTCATATATATTTCATACGATAGATTATAGTACGAGGAATCAATTTGTTTCTTACTCGATATGTTGAAAGTGTTATGCTATTTGACAGATAAATATTAATTTACTCACCGGGTAAACTACCCCATGAGTAAACTAAGCATTCTCCATAATAAGTTATTGCATTGATTCAAGGATCCTCTTATATTTGTTTGGTGCAAAGAGATCCTCTTATATGTATACTGGGTACCGGATAGTATGCGCTATGGTTTGTTTACCGATGCAATTGAATTTTCATAAGGAGAAAAATACATTTTATTGTCAATACTAATTAAGTTTAGCAGGTACAAAGGTTCAGATTACTAATCGATATCGTAAGTTGATTAATAAGTTTTTTTAAAATTAATAAAATAACAATTAAAAAACATTTCAAAAGTATATGAGAGGAGATAATATAAGTGGTAGAACAATGATACAATACTTAGTAGGGGTTCACACGTCTATTTAAAATAATTACACGTCTATTGCAAAAATTAGAGACCAGATAATGGGTCTGTGATAGAACTTAAGTAACTAAAACAATGTAACACGCTTCCAAAATTTTGAAGATAAAGTTAATAGCAAAACAAATTGATGATGAGTAGCGTTGTAGTTTTAATAAGAGACTATTACCTTATACCCATGTATCTTTTGCTATATATATATATATATATATATATATATATATATATATGATACAACAATCACAATCCATTGACCCAAAAAATTGGCATCCACTCATCAACCCCCTAATTCCATGAATACATTTCGTTCCTATGTTATTGAATAATGGTTGAATTGATATATATAAGTAAGTTTTTGTTTGTTCTTCCTCTTTGTTTTTTTTTTATGCTAGACATATATCCTTTTGTTTTATTTTACATTGTTATTTCTTTATTAGGATTGCGTCACTCTTTTGACCCTTCCAAAAATTGCACTTAACCATGACTTTTTTCTCTTCTAATACTCACAGGTAGATGACTATATCATTAAACGCAACCTTTGTATCATAAAAAAAGTATATGAGTTTTCTTTTTTTTGTAAAGGATAGAAATTAGCCTTTTTATGTGCTTAAAATTTAGCATGTATGTGCGGATTTCAAATTGAGGAATGCCTCTTTATTTCTTTGGTTTGCATTTGCTGCTATTGATGGCTAACATAGCAGCAATGTGGTATCAATTCGTTTCGTATATAGGCATTGAGTCGTTCTCCATTTCTTCTTTTTTATATTAATTTTCCTCTTGACCCTAAAAATTACATTCTAAAAGTCATAACCATAAGATATGGTTGGATCTAGCTTAATAGCTTGCAAAACTAGGACTGTAGTTAATAGAATAGATTATAGTTCTATAGGAGTCTTGAAGAAATAGAATTCTTAGATTTTTGTTGATCTTGATATTAGCTTAATTAGCATACTGTGTACATATTATTAAAAGGGGAAAAAAGAGTTTAATTTGTGAAATAATTGAAGAGTACTCAATTTTCTATTTATTATTTTTTTAGCACCAAATATATTTTATTTTTTAAAAGTAACATAGATATAGGTCTAAAGTAATATATTGCAACTTGCTTTTTCTAATGAGATTGAAATCCCACGTTCATAATACAAGCTCACTGCAATTGGTTACTCCTAGAGTCCTAGGTGTAGCCAAGAATTGCCTCTTAATGATGAGTAGAGTTTGTGTTACTCTAAAAAAAATTAAAGAATAACTAGAATTTGGTCATTAGGACTCAATAAGATAAACCTATTTCTTAATTAATCACATCACTAACATCTATATGATGTACAATCCCAAATCCTCTACTGAGACTCCGTTTGATTCACCTGAAAAAAACTGAACCTAACTGAAGTGAATTGATTATGATTAGGTTTTTTTATCTTTAATAGTTAAAGTATGGGCATTTCTCGGGAGTATTAAGTTACGTCACATCATCAAAGAGCATAGGGCGCGCCACCTAAGTAGTTATATAAATTAGATTTTTATGTTACTAAACAATTGTGGGCACATAGTTGATATTTGATAGACCGTAGAGTTTGTACCATTATGAACACATTTTTTGATATTCGATATACCGTAGAGTTTGTAGGCCATCAAAATTTTATCAAGATATGCAGATTATCAAAACGCGCACTTCTTAGCTAACACAAACTCTATCCATGACACCTATATAAATCACGCACTCGATCATAATTTTTTACCCATCTTTGCAAAGGTGCTCCTTCAATTGGCGGCTAAAAATTTGCAGTCAAAATGGTGTGACGAGTATGCAAGTTATATATTCTCAAAATCATGCAATGAATATGGGAGATGTATTTCAATATTAATCTAATTGGGTTGTTGATCTTTGTACATGAGAGTCTGACAGGTGCAATAAGATACGTGTATATGTATATCTTATTTGGGAATCAAAGGTAGATGTTTTATCCGAAACTTCTATAATCTGCACTACCAAGCACATGCATAATTGCATTTACTTGATGTACTTTTTGGGGTGAAAGTTAAATATGTGGTCAATATAGTATTTTGAATACCATGAAAAATCCAATGTAAAGTTATTTATGATTTGGAGGGAACATAAACTAACGTGCAGGAGTACAATGTCATGAGAATAATTTCCTTATTGTATTGATCGATTTCCGAAGGTCTGAGTATAATTTCCTTATTATCCATTCTTTGTGGTGGTCTGGTGGATGTGTTCCAGATCGATTCATTTACATATATTTCAAGATGTATCGAGTTTCCTCCTAGGTTATTTGGTTTGTTCTATATAGTGAATTCTGTAGATAATAGTATTAAATCCAACAGATATCCCACCAAAACAAACAATAAAATATGAGTACTAAGTTTTGCAACATTGGAGTAATATTTTTCAATCAATAATACTTTGAATAAGCAATACAATAACAAGGTATGGTAGGAGAGTAGGAGGCCTTCAGTGATCAAGTTTTCTGGAAAGATTTATCCTAATTTAACAAGAAGTTGGGTCTTGGGTTGTTGTAAACTACAGTGTTTAGTGTACCCAAGAGAAAACCTCTTGGCCTGTTTTTATTTTTTATTTTTTTATTGGCTGGTAATCAGGACATTAGATACTCCATAAAAGAGTAAATGAGTAATTAGTTACAGCCCAAAGTGACAGCAGCATTTTGCAATACAGGGTAGATAGAAGTATTTTAGGATTTTAGAAGTATTTCACAGAACATTAGAAGTTGGGGGAAAGTAATGCATTAAGAAATACTAGAGGTACATAGAATTTAGTTATCAATATATTGTAGGAGTTTGTGCATCTTGATCAGCTAATTATTTGTTACGTGATTATTTTTGAAGGAAGGTTATGAATTTGTAGATGTTATTCTACTGAAGTAGTGTTACTACATATAATGTCTATGTATAAAGAAAATTAAATGAAATAAAGGAGGTTAAGATAACGAATATTAGAATTTGAGTTGTGACATACCTTTAGAATTTTAAATACAACTTTTTAGAAATCAAATACAACTTTATTATCTACACATCTCAAAAAATAATAACATGTAAGATTATCTCGAAATGTTGATTGTCGTAACAAAATAAAAATAAAAATTGATATTAACAATAAATTTAATGTTAAAAATAAATTTTAGCAAATATGTTTGATCCTTGCAAGACATGGCCTGGGTTTAATTATTAGGTTGCGTCATCTACAACATAAGCAATTAGTGTAAAAAAAAAATAAATTAAATGCAAACCACAGGTAGAATAGAAAGTGGGATATTAAAATTATAATTCTACTAACATAAAATATGAAGAATGGAAGAGGATTAGAGGAGTGTTATTAGAAGTAGACTACTACAAACATGCAGAAGTTTATTAAAGGTGGTCAAATTTTATAAATTATTACTTATTATAATTGGGAAGTTCACCATTATGTTGTTATTGATAGAATTTTAAAATTTGGAAAATAAATTTATAAAATTGATATTTATACTGATAATAGTTATTTTACTACTTTATATATTCAATTGAATGTGTTGGATTGTAATATATTTATTAGAAAAATATTGTATAAGCTACAGAAACAATAGTATTATATAGAATATTAAATATCATATACGAGAGCATTATTACGAACCTGTGCATCGCACGAGCTTTATAACTAGTGTATATATTTAAAGCTGGTTGTTTTCGAGAGTTTTGAGGCATGCCACATGGACAAAAAATATTAAAAATAACAATTCAAAAAAACATTATTGAAATATATGAGGGGAGATAAATATTGGTGGAATTAGAATCCTTAAAAGATAGTACTTCCATGAGTTAGAATCCTCAAAAGCTAATACTTCGAAGAGTTTTTATTGTACCAAATTTATCCACCAGCCCTATTAAACATGCACAATCCCTCATGTCCCCTCCCCCAGGTGTATTGTAATCGTATGGGTTTTTTTGTGAGATTTTTTTTGTTTTTCTTTTTTGTTTCCTTTTGCTTTGCATCCACGCCACTGCTTCCTTTCGTTTCACTATTTGATAACTAGACGTACTAGATTACTAGCTTGGTTTTATTGTCTCTTCTTTTTTTATGCGGTTTTTTCGTTTTCCGTTTTCTAATATAGTCTATTATATTTGCAGGTTTACATACAATGATTGTGATGATACTTTTGAGTTTCTGTAGTACAAAAACAACGAGCGATTTGATCTTTGATGAATACAACGGTAATAAAGACCAACCTGCTCACTTTTCTGGTTTCGGTTTAGTTTTGCTTTGCATTTTTAAATCGATCACAAACGTAACATAATTTTTATGTGAGTTAATAGGCAATTAAGATTACCTAACGCCAATTTTGGGATTAAAATTTTCAAGCCAATCGATATGGGATTTTTGTGGTTGCATCATCAAATTTCACAAGATTCTAAGAGCATACAAGATTTCATAAATGCATATTTTGGAATTATGAATTAAATATCAGAAATTTGACTAGCAATTTCAATATAAACGGGTAACAAGGTAAAGCTTCCAAAAAGGTATTTGTTTTTTTTTTGTATAGTATAAAATTTCAAAAACTAGCAACATCTTAATAAAGTAAGAGTCTTCTTCTCGTTTTTCTATCATGCAATTCTGGGTTTTATTAGTTTATTTTTCATTGGGCGGGGTTTTATTTTATAATATGATCATGACTATATATGTAGTGCAGTAGTGACAGCTATGGCCTTGCATTGGTATGTTGCGTTTATCCCTTATTCTTATTATACAGTAGAATGAAGCTAACTAATCACTGTCATTAATCAAAATTATATAAGTTTATAATTTTTAACATTAAACAAAAAAAAAATGTTTTCAAGAGCATTGAGACATGCCACATCATCAATCATATTAATTTTTTAGTTATTTAGTTATTTTATGTATTATAAAAACGTGAGAAAATTAAAAGTTAATACGCGATAGCAATATCATAAGCCGTATAATTTAAGAACAAGTAGGAGTAATTAGTTGATAACCATTGACAAAATTACGTTAATTTTTAGTTACATGACAATCAGTCGTTGAATGGAAGTCAATTAGGTATTTTTATAGCGTACTCTTATGTGGCAATAAAAAAATTTAGTCAATGGGAGCTTGTGTATTGACTATTCATTCTTGTACTTATGATTTTTTTTTGTTTTTGTTTTCTTTTCAAAAGAATAGTGTCATCAGAGCTGGTTTAGTGTAATATTGCCGAGGAACTTATTAGAGTAATTAGTATTGTAGTTAAAGTGTATTAGCATATTATTCACGCCTTATCTTCTCAATAAAATAGAGGTATGACTCAAGTATCCCTATATATAATAAGAATACAAGTTATTGACTAGCTAATAACTTCTATTCTACCGAATGTAGTTTCACATAAATTGTCTTCATATAAGTTCCTCCATCCCTCAAGGCTCAAGTCATGCATGTTCTTTCTGGTGTTATTCTGTTTTCTGGTCTTTTTTTTTTTTTTTTTTTTTTTTTTTTTTTTGGTTTAATCACAGGTTCACAAAAAGTTTTGGGTCAAGACTAATCCTGTTTGCATCGAGTCGACCCACAATGGGGTAAAGTGCTCCTACTAAATAGTTTCTCCATCTATAATATTCGATCCCTCGACCTTGCTTAAGGGATGAGAGTGTTGAACCACTCACACCGACCACTTATTGATTTATTCTCCTTACTCACTTAGTTTGTATGGGGAAAATAGCCATTGTATGATTAAAGAAAATATTATCGTTGTTGTATTGTGGAGGTGTTTCAGTACATGGACTTCATAGTATCTGCACTATTCTACATATTCCGGATGAAGCGTATATAAGCGGGTACATATATTTTTCTTTTTTATTGTTTTATTCGCATTGTTGGTTTTTTTAATAACTAAATTTGATTCACTAGAAACAAATTGGAATTATATATATGTTTTAAATATGATATAACTCTTTTAAATTTAATAACATTTTTGTTGATCGTTAATTTGACATACAACACAATCATATTTGTCATAATTTGTATAATAGTATGAGGCTATATTAATTATTTATATTTAAATTATTTATTTTTATGAATACATGTTTTGCGATATGGAGACAAAAAATATTTATATATAAATGGTCAGGCAAGCATTATGATGTAAGCTTTATAAATATTACAATGTGTAATTTGCAATTTATCGATGATTAAATTTTTTTTCCAATTATAATTCGGATGAGTGAGGATTCTGGAAGTTGGACGTTGGGAGACAAAAGTCTCATATTCAGATCATTATCATCTATAGTAGTAGGTCAATTATAGTTTTTGAGATTTATGACGCCTTACAATTATTGTAATTTCCCATCCTAAAGTTATTTTCTAACAGCATAAAGCGCGCACTTGAGCGAGGTTTTTTTTTTTTTTTTTTTTTTTTTTTTTTTTTTTTTTTTTTGCACAACATGTATAGAACACGTCACCTAAGCGTTCAATCAAAGTAAAAGTAATCTCTACATGCAAGCTAAGATAATGGAATACATTGGCGCTTCATAGTATGATAATAAGTTGAAACCCATTTTGACATTACCCAATCAGATACCTTATTCTCTATTTAATTTTTACTTTTCATTATTCACAAGAAAAATATTATTCATGACCATGTCCACTTAATCCGTGCAACGTACGACTAGACTAAAGATGGCATTTTTCAATAGTTTTGAGGCATACCACATAGATAAACAATTTTAAAATTGAAAATAATTAAATATATTTTAATAATTAGTACAAATAGATAAATAGAAATACATATTTATTTTTGGTAAAAGATAAATAGAATTTTAGATAAGAGAAAATACTAGGTTTCTACTTTCAATAGTTGTAACTTAAACAACATATAACTTTTGATTTATGTTCCAAAATTTTTAATTTTTTCACACCTTTATAAAGAGCACGAAATATGCTTTAAAATAAGACCCATATTGATTATATTAGTATGTAATCACAAATAATACGATGTACCTACAAGTCTATGTTTGAAGACATTCGATGGAATTATAGTATTCATCTACTATATATGAGTATATGCACATCCATAAACATAAGTTTTATATTACATGTACAAAATTATCTAAGTAAAATAGAAACAAATTGAAAAAAAAAATACTTGAATCAAATGTTTAAAATAAACGTGTAATATCAAATCCAATTTTAATTTCCATAAATAAAATGTGATATTGGAGAATAAATTAACAAAGAAAATAACGAGAATATATAGAAATTAACCCGTGCATCACAAGGGCATCATTACTAGTGTATATATATAAAGCAGGCATTTTTCGAGCCTTCTGAGACATGCCACATAGGCAAATAAATTTTTATTTTTATTTTCTGAATGTAGAAAAATTTATGAATAAGAGATTTAGAGTTCTCTAACAACTCAAAAAGTACCAATAGAATACGATTAGAATTAACTCAACTTATGCAACAAATAAAAAAAAATAGCTAAAAAGAAGAAGTAGAATTATCTCATAATTCCCCTCAATATATAATTACCTCCCAAAACCCATCCCTCACCAACTTTCGGCTGTCACTTTCGTTTCCCTTCGTTCCCTTTTTTTTTTTAAATAATTAACTATTCTCATGTTAGATTTGTTTCTTTGATTCTTTTGTTCATTATTATCATTGTAAAATGTAAAGCTAATTGAATTGTATTCGATCCGGCATGCAGGTTATTATAAATTCAACGCTAAAGTCAATCAAAATCATCAAGTAAGTACTTTCCGGTAAGGTTTATTATCTATATTTAGTCATTGACCAATTTAAATTTGTGTAAGTTTTGTGTGGGACTAATTTACAATGATAGGTGGTCACCCTTTATAGATTTAAGGGTCATTTTTTTGGAACAATTACCCATGTATCTAAAAAAAGTGATTTTCGGCTCACCGTAATAAATGATAATAATAAGACCGTCTCAAATAAGTTTTTGTGTTCATGTTTTGCTTTTCTCATATATATTTTATACGATAGATTATAGTACGAGGAATTAATCTGTTTCTTACTCGATATGGTGAAAGTGTTATGCTATTTGACAGAGAAATATTAGTTTACTCACCGGGTAAACTACCCCATGGGTAAACTGTTCTGCACGAAATATTAGTTTACTCCTTAATATTTTCTCTCTCCTCTAGGCCCCTCCACAAACGCACTCTGTACGCTCGCTCTTTCCTATCTTTCTCTCTCCTCCATGGCAGCAGCACGAAGATGGCTATTACCACCATGTCATTGTGTTCACGAAATCATCGATCCATACAATCTGTATGTTATCTCTCTCTTTCTCTCTCCATAGTAGTAGTCCCAAAATTGAACTTATATTTTCTAGGGTTTGTCAATTCGTCCAATGAACCGATCCAAACGATGTCCGTACTTGAACCTATCTTCCCACGATATATATGGTGATCAATATGGATTAATGCATGTACTTTTGTTGAAGGTTTGTTATTGTTTTGTAATCTTTTTTTCTCCTCAATTTGAAGTAGTAATTCATTATTTTTACCTGCAATTGAAATTGAAGAGTTATTACTATTGGTGTTTGATTCATAATAAGAAAATTTGAGTTGCCTTTGAATTTGATCTGTCTAGTATTATATTTATAGCTAAAACGCCCAAATTTGAAGACATCGAGTTTGTGTTTTTGTTTTTTTAATTGATCTATTTTCCATTGGGTGTCTGCTAATTTTCCATTGAAATGTGAGAATCTAAGCTGAATTTCAAGTTGTAGGAGTGTTCAGGTGAGATAATTTTGAAAGTTTGAGGATTATTACAATATAGTTTGGTGGTATCTCAATGCATGAGAGAAACAATGGATTGATTGGTTCAATTTTGACTATAGAAATAGATGTTTTTTGATATTTGGAGAGTACAGACTGTCGTGACTATGTACAAGTGAATCCAATGGGATGCGGCCTTTTTTGTATAAAATAAAAATGTATGCTTCTGTGATCACTGTTGAGTACTTTACTATAGAGTGGGATGATAGTGATCAGTGATCATTACCTCATTTTTGTTGTTCACTTCAAACTAAATGCATAGCATAGTTTTAGGTTTGAATCCTATGTAGCCTTCTAATATTTTTTTAAAAAGTTAGGATATTAAGTTATAAAGTGACCCATGTTTAGCAAAAAAGTGATCCGTGTTTAGCAAAAAAGTGACCCGTGTTTCACAAAAAGTGACCTTTATAATGGCTCATTATAGTGACCCCTGTTGTTAGTTTAAGTGACCCATGTTCTGAATTTAAGTGACCCCTATTGTTAGTTTTAGAGATTGAAGTGGGTTAAAATGCTAAATAAACTTGTGTTGTGACCTTTGTTAATATGTTATTACCAATTTACCATCCGTGTTTGATTCTTAAATTTTGATGTGTATGGTATTATGTTGTGCATGTATGAACCAAGGTGCATAGCAAATATTGAGACTTTCTTCCTATCGGTGACATAATTGTTATAGTCGTTTTGTGATTTAGTTGCCCCGTCCAAGTTATATGATCCTCATTCCTCTAGAAAGTCACCCGTGTTTAACTAAAAAGTGACCCCTATTTAACTAAAAAGTGATCCCCTGGCTGTACATCACAGATCTCTGTAATGAAGTGACTCGTGTTTCATAGACTTTGTGATTCAAATTTCATGCTTTCAATGTCGCTGTGCCGTTCACATTATTGTTGTTTTCGAGTCACTTATCCCTCAAGTTTCTGTATTCTATAGGATATGAATGTGATGCACTTCATTATTCATAGAAAAAGGGGTCGTCCTTGGTTGTAGAATGCTTGTTACATGATAAGTTGGGTGTGCGTGATAATGTTTTTTTTTTTCAAAAGGTGTTGTTTATTGCTGGGAATGTAAAATTACCAATGTTCTTTTTTGCTGCATGTTGAGGATTTATTTTAGGACTGGTTGTCTTAGAAAGTGGACTAGTTTATGTTGATCTCAATAATGTTGTCAAGTTTGGAGGGACTGGTGGAGAAAGACTTTGGGTGGAGAGGAAGTGCTTTTCTGTATGGTGGTAGTTGCTACAGCCTACAGCCAGTCGTCTGGTGGTGGTATTAGTTAGTTGGTCATATGTCATTTTAACGTGATACCGAGTGCCTTGTTTTATTGGTCATCTGTTAAGCAACTTTTCGTTCAAAGCATTCAATTTATATTTCAACCAACGGGCTTACACTTACAATGGCATTGTACATTCAGCAATAGATATTCTATAAGTGACCCAACGTAGTTTTAAAAGTGACCCCTAACCCTTTGTAAAGTGACCCAACAATTGTATTGCATTTTCTTTGTGCATGCGTATGGTATGTATTGTATGCATTCTGTTACTTTTTCCAGGGTTGGTAGAAGTGATCCCTCTCTCTTTTGTAGTGAGTAGTGACCCCTCAAACTTATTTTAGTTCATTTTTAATGTTTAGTTTGTTGATACTGACATTGTTTGTTTTGTAAAAACTATCAGCATTAGCTCAATGCATATTTACACACATAGGCTTATAAGGTTTTGTAAAGAAAATATGCATGTTAAAGAATATAGTGATCCCTTTTTTGTTAAACAGTGACACCTATTTAGCTAATAAGTGATCCCTATTTAGCTTAAAAGTGATCCAAATTTAAAGTGACCCATGCTAAGCTAAAAAGTGACCTTTGTTCAACTAAAAAGTGGCCTCCTATTAATCTAAAAAGTAGTCTTCATAATGTTTCATTATAGTCATAGTTGCTATTTTGTTTGATCTAGTGAAAAACTATATTCTCAAACTTGGACTTTGCATATAAGGGATTTAAAACAAGTCTGCATGTTAAACTAAAATTAACCCTTGTTTAGCTAAAAAATGACCCTTGTTTAGCTAAAAAGTGACCCTTGATTATTCATTTTAGTGATCCGTGGTTTTGTGTTTGATCAAGTGAAATGGCTATGTTCTGAAACATGGGCATGGGTTTTAACTTCTATATATGTAACGTCTTTCTTGATTGTCCCCTATTTTTTTTCTAGCCTATTAGCTCAACTGGTAGAGCAATGTGCAAATGCACATGAATGTAGGTTCGAATCCTACATAGGCTATCAATATACTTCTTTGCATTTCGTTACTTGTTTTTCTAAGATATGGAGTGGTATATTGATTTTGGCTTATGTAAACGATGTTTTGTTTACCTGAGAATTGAGATGTGTCCAAAAAAGTATCTATCCAAAGATGGTGAAAAAGCCTTGTAGGATTAATCTTGTGCTCTTAGGGTCACTCAAAGAACCCTTTTAAGTTACCCTAGGTTTGTATTAAGTCACCTTGTTGTTTAATGCAATATGCCTTTTGCTGCAGTGATTGCTTATCTTTTTTGCTATGTGTCTGGCCTTCATGCATTTAGCACAATAGTGAAGCAATCATAGTATTAAATTTAGAATTGTACATGCCCTATGTACATTATAAGTGACCCCAATTTCCATTACAAGTGACCTTATTTCCATTATAAGTGACCCCTATCATTATTTCACTATTCTACAAGTGATCCCTCTTACAACCAAAAGTGACCCCAATTGCCAAGTAGTAGCCTATGTAGGATTCGAACCTACATTCATTGTGCAAAGCACATTGCTCTACCAATTGAGCTAATAGGCTTGATACACACTTTGGACCATGGAAGGAGCTGTAAGATGTTAAAAAGAGCAACGACCATTAAACTACAATCACAACCATCCCCTCAGTTGCTTTCTTCTAAAACAATCCAGAATATTTCCTCACAGTATAAGTGCAGCAAATTCAGTAGCCGCTTATCTTACCTTAGCATTTATCCATCAACCACTATAGTTTAGAATCCCAACCACCACTACCAGCTCTGGAAAATTTTATCCAAGTTAGGAGTTTCTTTTCAAATGAGCATGGTAACAAGATTCTCAAATATCAAATGAGCCCTATTTCATTTGAAGCTCTACAGACTACACAAAGAGATTCACGTTCACACAAGACACCACTTTACAAAAAGGAAGAACCACATTTAGATGACACTTTTATTACACTACAACGTTGGCGAGGGAAAAAAGAGAGAGAACAAACTCTGTTTTTGAATGGGACTGGATGAATGTTATTAAAGCACCAAGTATGTGATTGTGATCTACCCACCATTAAAACCAAATATTTTTTGGATTTCTAAACAAGGAGTCCGAGCTCGCAAGCGAGTTCCCCAGCTTACAGGAAGCCTACATTGGCTACACTGATAATTAAGACATCATCTTGATCAAAAAGTGACAAACTTCTGAAATTCTTGATCTCAAATAATGTTCTGACATTCTTGAACCCATGGAAATCCAATTTGGATTGCTTAATGGAGGCTCACTGATTATGTAAAACTGACCCCTTTATTTTAAACAAAAAACTAGAAGTAATATGAGAATGTAAGATGCACTCACTTTAACAAGAGCAAAGGGTCACTTATAGGACTATACAAGGTCACCTTAGAACTTACCTTTTACATCTTATTCTTCCCTTCTATTAATAGTTTGTTAAACTCTGTTTCCCATAGTTTTTGCTTCCATAGAAATTAGCAATTTAGCAACTAAACAAGCTAGACAAGCTAAGTGATAGAAATACGCCATTGCCAACAATAACTTACAAGTTACCATAAGTTGATAATAAAGTGACCACAAAAACACTTAAGAGTGACCCCCAACAAAAAGGTAAGAGCAAGTAAAAGTAGCTCAGACATTAAATTAACTAAGCTCAGCACAACATTAATGAAATGATCAAAAAAGAAAATCAATTTCATTACTCAAATCGGACCAGAACAAAACAGAAAGAGTGTTATGTTCCTTCTTCATAAAGAACCCAATTCACTTACTTCCCAGTTGATGTTCGTAGAACCAAACCCTAAATCAACAAAAATTTCACAAACTCACAGCAAAAGTAGATTTGGATAATCAAAAATCAAACTCAATAAAAGACAATTATGGAGCAAGTTGTATAATAACAACAACATACCGTTGAATTTCTCGCTCTGAAGCATGGAAACTCCTTCATTGAAGCACAAATTCCAAAATTAGGGGGTTTAAATCGAAACCCTAGAAATTGAAGCACCAAACAACGAACCAAACTGAAGGAAGTTAGAAGAAAAAGAATTTAATGATGACTGATAAGCTCATAGTCTCGCCATTGAAGCAGGGAGGAGAGAGAAACAGAGAAAGTGATTGAGCGACATGAGTACCAAGCGAAATAGAAAGAGAGAGAGGGAGAATGAGGGAAGCCAGTGTTAGTGAGAGGTCAAAGTTACACAAATTACTTTCGTGCCATTAATGATACGGGTTGAATCTCGGCCATTAAATTAGTGCGTTGGACGGTCAGGATCCCTTCTCACCAGATCCCTACTCTCTCTCTCTCTCTCTCTCTCTCTCTCTCTCTCTCTCTCTCTATATATATATATATATATATATATATATATATATATATATATATATATATATATATACACTCTCTCTCTCTCTCTCTCTCTCTCTCTCTCTCTCTCTCTCTCTCTCTCTCTCTCTCTCTCTATATATATATATATATATATATATATATATATATATATATATATATATATATATATATATATAAGCGCATTTATATACAAAAAGCAGTTGTACGAAGGGCTAAGTATAAGTCTCAGTCAGAAAAAGGAGAGTACGAAGGAATTCAGGAGAAGTGGAAGACGTGGGGAAAGTTGGACACTAACATGAAGAAAGTGGACAGAGGGAAGAACTGCTAGATCATGGACAGTTATCTCAAGCCCCAATAAATACAAAGAAGAACAGAAAAACAAGGAAACAGAGCTCATATTGACAAGACGTCAAAAAGTAGATTTTAGAGTAGTGTAGCTTAGGAGTAGAATGTTAATTTTGGCTCTTCGAGCGTGTAACCCAGCCACTCAGCAATGGCACCTTTTTGTGAGGTATAATTGCTTCTATCCCTTTTATTTTATTGCTCTGAATCGAATGTATGCCTGATCATAATCGAATGAAATATGTTTAGCTTTCCTTCCTAAATCATGCTCTTTTAAAGTTCCCTTTTATGCTTGTTTGGGTGGCTCTCTGATTGAAGTATTCGAATACGTATTTGCAATAACTGTCATTGTTGATAAGTGTCCATCCTTTGACCAGACCGCGTTGGGGGGTGGAAGGGTAGGTTCAAATAGGGAGCGGCCTGCTCTAAGATAGTCAGTCCTAGACCTTATTTAAGACCTTTTTAAGGGTCATAGGACTGCCCCTCACGGTTGCTTGTGACCCCTAAGTACCAAGCACAACAAAAAATTTGGCGACCACAGTGGGAGTTACGAAATACACTCCACGAATAAACCTTTTTAATGCCTCAAACTAGGTCTCAAGTAAGGAATATATCTGGTGATATGAGTGCCCAAAGAGAGAATAATGCTTCGAATGCAGCATCCCAACCTCAACGCTCTTCTTCTCATGAAGAAACTCCACGAAAAACTAAATTCGATATACAAGAAGTTTATGAGAAATTTGTGGAATGTATGAAATAAACTCAATTTGAGGCTCGAGAAAGCCAACGAAAAGAGTATAAATGACCAATATAGAGCCATAGCACACGAAACTTCAAGGGTTTGTCACCAAATCATAGATAGTGTAGCTACAGACTCAAAAGACTGTCTAGATAGAGAAGTAGGTAAAATCATATTAGATATAAACTGGACCTTTAATTCTACATTTTCAGCCTTATCGAAAAGCATGGCTAACAACGTGACAGTTAATTTAGAGCCACATATTGAAAAGCATAACCAACTCATCGAAAAGGTCATACAGTTGGCCGGAGAAACTTTAAAAGATAAAACACCTATAGGAGATAATGTCAAGTCACCTATAGGATACCCAGGCCCACCACCACGCTGCCTTAGGGAGCCTCAACGAACATTTAGGAATTTTGAAACAGGCCAACCATCAAACCCTATTAATTTAACATCATCTCCTGGAGTCAATACGAATTTTGGCTTAGGACCCACAGGAGATAGAACTAATATAGGAAAAGATAAAACTCCTGGGATTCCTTTCGAATATCCCAGGACATTTAATATATCTTCACAACCTATATACCCTGAAGCTAACCTACACGGGTATACGACCATAGGACAGGGAAACTCCTATCAGCCTTTCGAAGGGAATTATCAGGGGAGAAGACCAAGTAATTTTGGTCAAAATTCAAAATATAACCCAAGATATGAAACGAATGATCCATATAGTGCACAACCCACCACATATCCACATTTGATGCCAGGAATGATGGGAGGGGAACCTATTCAATCACAAATTAAACAAATTGTAGAAAGGTTATATGGGCCAACTTTGAGAAAGGTAAATAAGCCCTTAACGAGTAAGCCTTATCCTGATTGGATAGATAGAGCACACCCTTTCCCTCGAGGATTTAGAATCCCTGATTTTACTCTATTTTCAGGAGAGGATAACGTATCTGCTTTAGAACATGTAGCGAGATTCTCATGTCAATGCAGAGAAGCAGAAGATAACGAATACTTAAAACTTCGAATGTTTCCTAGTTCTCTAACAGGAACTGCCTTTGATTGGTATATAAGCCTAGCCCCTAATTTGATACATATTTGGGAAGAGATGCAATTCCACTTCCAAAATCACTTTGCTAGAACCGATCTAGGTATTCGATGAGTGATTTAGCCAGAATACGACAACATAATGGGGAATCAGTAGAAGAATATCTATAGAATTAAAAGGGCTAGGATAAGATGCCATACAAATTTACCAGAAAAAGAATTTGTACAATTAGCTAAAGAAAATATGGCTATAGAGTATAGAATGAAATTCGATGGTCTTCCTTTTCATGATTTTAGAGAATTAGCAAAAAGTGCAATACGATATGAAAATATGCTAAGAGAAGAGGGTCAAAGAAAACACCAGGGTTTCAATGCATTTGAAATAGGAGCACCATGGGTATTTGAGAACTCTTTCGAAATAGATTATACTGAATTTAAGAAAGGACCACCATTCTCTTGTCCTAAACTCGAAAAGAAGGACAGTTTGGTTGATAAAGGGGGAAAGCCTAAGAAATATTCTTTTGACACTTTGAAGGCCAATAAGATATTGGACTGGTTACTTGCTAATAAGAAAATTAGGAGGACTAGAAATATTAGGATCCCCTCGAATGTAGAATTAGAGAAAAAGCCATATTGTAAATGGCACAACACTATGACACATAGAACCAATGATTTTACATACTTTTGAAATATTATACAGAAAAATATAGACGATAAGGAACTGTTTTTTCCTGAAGAAGATAAAACAGAAATTGAAAAAGACCCTTTTCAACAGACCTTAGAAATAAACATGATAGATATTGATACATTTGCTATTTCATGTTTACAGGTATCGAATTACACGAAAATGGCTAACATCATGTTCAACAGATACATAGACCAGGGCATTTGGACCTTCCCTAAGGTCAAAGGCGAAGGGCTCGAAGGTATGTGTAGATGTCACATGAATACACTACACACTACTGATTAGTGTTAGATATTCCGAAGGTTCGTCGTTAAACAGATGGAACTAGGAACAGTGGAATTGACCTCTGTCGAAAGGTTCGTCCTAGGAATGGAGTCAGCTGATCATATCGAAGTGCATCAGCAAGAGGTAAGGCCTGTTAATAAAGAACAGGTAATTAATGTTAGGGACAAAACCTACAAAGAAGCCCTCGAGACAGAAGGGGTAGTAACTCTGAAAATAGCTACCAACCTTAAAGGGCTACAAAAGGTGCTATGTCCTGATTGTTTTGATATTCTGCACTTCGAATTGGTGCGGTTACAGATTATACCCAATGATCCAAATTGGGTACCTGCTTATCAACGAGGCTATGGGATGCCCAAACGTCCATGAACGAATGTTTTACCTATAGGAAGGGGCTATCGAGGAGGAAGACGAGGCAGGTTGGGGGGCAGATATGCCCTCTGAGGAGGACTACCTCAACATGGATTGAGGGCCTCAGGGTACTTCGAAGACACCCGAGCCCCTCACATGACTCAGCTAGGGAATGTCCCCTCGAAGGCACAAGAAAGAAGACAAGTAGCCGAGAAATTGAGCCACGCTAGAGCTCAGGTTGTAATGAAGATGCAACAAGAAGTACTCATCAATCAACTGAAGATTGATGAAGATGCAATGTCGAAGGGAACATTGCAAAACCAAGTTGGACAAATCGAATGTTCATCTAAAGGAAGTGAAAGGGTAGACATAGATACCCTTAGCGATCAGATGAGGGAGGTAAAAGTCCATCCCAGTAAGTTCGAAAGGAGGGATCGAGAGGAAGATGAGTATACCTCAGACGACGGGATCGAAATCTACGTCAATGATGAGGAGTTTGCACGCCCGCAAGCTATTCAAAGAGCCTTGAATTTCGAAGATAAAACCGAAGTAAGAATGGTAGAGGCCATGCATCCAGAGGTCTAGCCAGAAGGGCGAAGCAAGGAACCACCACGATGGCACGAGATCGTGGAAGAAGATGAGGCCTATGAATTTGTGGCCCAACAAGGTATGTCCTCTTCATCTTATCTAGAATTAGAACGAGACTTAACTTCTACTTTAGATGATTCACCATACAAATTTATAGAGGATACACTCCTAGATTTAAGGTGTTACGAATACTTAAACATTTCAGAATCGAAGAAATTGAGGCCTGTACTTGTGAACATGAAATAGACCCAGTTTTTAAGGATTTATTGGATAGAAAAGCCATAAATAACAACCACATTAAACCATTATATATCAAAGCAGAAATTGATAATATTGGGATAAATAGGGTTTTAATTGATAATGGGGCAGCTGTGAATGTATTACCATTATCTAAATTGCCACTTTCAGGAAAATCCATGAAGGATTTAATAATTGCAGACATAGCAGTATACGGCTTCTCTGGACAAGCTACTAAATCAAATGGACTGTTACCAGTCAAAATTAAAGTAGGAAATATGATCTCCTATACCGCTTTCTTTGTGGTTGATACTAGTTCTAGCTATCAGGCCTCATTAGGAAGAGATTGGATCCATAGCAATTATTGCATACCATCTACTTTACACCAAATACTAATAATTTGGAATGGTGAAAAGTTTGAAACTGTTAAGGCAGAAGAAAAACCTCACCTAACCACTGCTAATTTTGTGGAAGCCAGGTTCTACACGGGAGAATGCGCGCCAATTCGAATAGAGGCGCTCGAAGAACAACGAAGAAAAGAGGCCAATCGAAGGCCATAAGAAAACAACGAAGCCAAAATCAAGGACTTTAGCAACAAGCTAAAGGAAGGACCCTTGAATATTACAGCTTCCTAGAGATAGGATTAGAAATAGTTGTAATTATTATTATTTTTTTTAAAATTATTGTTATGTTTAGAACAATAGATTGTAAAAATGTTATTCAAATTAATATAGACATTTTTTACGAAGAAAATGATTCTGTAGTTGAATTGAAGAATGCTTTAGATAAGACTTTGAGAGTTGTGGCAGAGCTAAACAGTGAACAAAAGTTGATTCACGCAATGACCAACGAGTTAAAAGAAATGCGGGAAGAAAATAACACATATGAAGTACTGGAAGAATCTGGGAAAAGAACGAAGTTATAAAGATGGAAATACAAGATCCACTAGAGGAAGTTAATTTGGGAACTAAAGAAAATCCCACAATTACCTATATCAGTGCGAAATTACATCCAGAAGAGAAGGAAAATTTCATTAAAATCCTAATCGAATACAAGGATTGCTTTGTTTGGGCCCACCACGAAATGCCTGGGATTGACACTCGAATAGCACAACACGAGCTACTTATAAAAAAGGATTGTAGGCCAATTATGCAACCTCCACGAAGGATAGCCCCAGAAGTTGTTTTGGGAGTCAAAAATGAGATAGAAAATTTACTCAAAGCAAAATTCATAAGGCCAGCCAAGTATGTCGAATGGTTAGCAAATGTTCTTCCAGTTGTCAAAAAGAATGGAAAAATTAGAGTATGTATAGACTTCAGGGAACTAAATAGGGCTAGCCCAAAGGACGAATATCCTATGCCAGTAGCAGATACTCTAATCGACGCAGCATCTCGACACAAAGTTCTATCTTTCATGGATGGATACTCAGGGTATTATCAATTACGAATAGCTAAGATAGACACAAAACTGCATTTAGATGTCCATGCTCCTTGGGAACATTCGAATGGATAGTAATGCCTTTTGGCCTTAAGAATGCAGGGGCAACATATCAAAGGACCATGAATTACCTATTCCACGATATGATAGGAAAATTTATGGAAGTATATATAGACGATGTGGTGATAAAATCACAATCACATAAGGATCATCTTGATCATTTAGAAAATTCATTCAAAAGAATGCGAAAATATAAATTGAAAATGAACCCACTCATATGTGCTTTTGGAGTACAGGCAGGTAATTTCTTGGGATTTCTTATCCACCAACGAGGGATTGAAATAGATAAAAACAAAGCAAAAGCAATTTTAGAAGCAAAACCACCTGCGAACAAAAAGGAACTCCAGAGATTCCTAGGGCAGATCAATTTCATTCGAAGATTCATATCTAACCTAGCAGATAAAACTAAGAACTTTTCATCACTCCTAAAGTCTAAGTAAGGAGAAGAATTCCAATGGAAACCAATACACCAAGAAACGTTTGAAAGGATAAAACAATACCTATCAGAACCACCAGTCTTAATTCCACCACGAATGGGAAAGCCTTTAAGACTGTATCTCTCAACAGCAGATACCTCAATGGGATGTTTATTGGTACAAGAAAATGACAATGTAAAAGAGCAAGCAGTGTTCTACTTATCAAAGACTTTAGCGGATACAGAAGCTAGATATACACGTATCGAAAAGTGGTGCTATAGCCTATATTTTGCCTCATTAAAATTAAGGCATTATTTTATGTCCTTTACAGTTGAGGTAGTATCCCCAACAGACATATTGAAATATATGTTATCAGAACCGTTATTAAAGGGAAGAATAAACAAATGGAGCCTTCACCTTCTTCAATTCGATACTAGGTATATACCACAAAAGGCAATAAAAGGACAAGCTTTGGCTGACTTTTTAGCAGATCACCCATCAATTAGCGTTGGTTCAGAAAACCAATTCGAAGAGAACTATATCGATTTAGTCCAATGGAAATTATATTTTGATGGCTCTTCTACGAGAAGAGGAGCATGTGCTGGAATATATTTAATATCACCAACAGGAATCCTTACAAAAATTGCAGTACAATTGGATGGACCTTGTACAAATAATAGGGCAGAATATGAAGCCTTAATTTTAGGTCTAGAAAGTCTTCTCGAATTAGGGGCCAAGAACGTAATTATAAAAGGAGATTCTCAATTGACCGTGAATCAAACAAAAGGAATCTTCAAATGCTTCAGCTCAACAGCAATTCCAGGAAATGCTAGAATTAAGAAACTACTGGAATATTTTTATGAAGTAAAAATATACTGTATCCCTCGAATCGAAAATGAAATAGCTAATGAGTTAGCTCAATTGGCATCGGGATATAAAATTTCTTGGAGTTATTTTCATGAGAAGATTACAATCAAGGCCAAGGAACTTATTCCATTCGAAGAGAGAATAACAATGAAAATTAATAAGGTAGATATTATGGTTAAAGAGGTTGATTGGAGGGATGAGATAATCGAATACCTCCAAGAACCATCAAAAAAGAAATACTCTAATAAATTAAAGCTCATAGCACATCGATATGTGTATGATGGAGAGCAACTATTTCGAAAAGATGTTAGTGGCCTATTACTTAAGTGTTTAGATTTAGACGATGCTTTACTGGTCATGGGAGAAATACATGAAGCATATATGGAGCCCATCAGATAGGGCAAAACATGAGAAGGTTGGTACATCAATATGGGTTTTATTGGCCAACAGTTACTAGAGACTGTATACAATATGCCAAAGGGTGCAGACCTTGTTAAAAACATGGTGGTATTCAACGAGTTCCAGCAGCCAAACTCCATAGTATAATCAAGCCTTGGCCGTTTCGAGGATGGGCAATGGACATTATTGGGGAAATTAGGCCTGCTTCATCAAAGCACCATAAGTATGTTTTAGTAGCCACAAACTACTTTACGAAATGGGTCGAAGCAAAGCCTTTCGTAAACATAACATCAAGTGATATAGTAGATTTTATCAATGAAAATATATTTACTAGATTTGGAATCCCTGAAACTATCACAGTGGATCAAGCTAAAGTGTTTAATAGTGACGAAATAAAGTCTTTTTTAGGAAAACTATCTGTTAAATTAACAAACTCCACTCCGTATTATGCCCAAGCGAATGGTCAAGCAGAATCAAGCAATAAGATCATAAAAAGAGGAATTGCTAAAATGATAAAAGACAATCCTCGTATTTGGCACGATTTGCTCTTAGAGACATTATGGGCTTATCGAACGAGTCCTAGAGAGAGCATACTAGTAACCCCATTCCAATTGGTAGTTGGATATGAAGCGGTTATACCCGTTGAAATGAATATTAAGTTTGAAAGAATACTTAAGCAAATTAATTTATCACCACAAGAGTACGAAGAGGCTATGAATATTGAACAATTGGATCAAGAGATCTTACAAATCAAAGCATTAAAAAATATTCATAAATTAAAGAAACAGATTGAGAAATGCTACAATCGAAATGTAAGAAAGAAACAGTTCTCCAAAGACGAATTGGTATGGAAAACAATACTCCTTGAAGGACAAAAAGATAAGTTCTATGGGAAATGGTCTCCAAATTGGGAAGTACCATTCATTATCGAAAGCGTTGAACCAGGAAACGCATATAAATTATTATATACGAATGGTAAACAATTTGGACGAGCAATAAATGGAAAATATCTAAAGAAATATTTTCCTTCGACTTGTTATATATATAAAGATAACATTTACAATAGATTCCCACAACTTTGGGAAGAGATAAACGAAAGCTATAATACATAAGTAATTCGAATCAATTCATTACAAGATCCTTGTAAAGAAAGCCCTAGTAAGATACAATATTACTCGAATAGGCGTCTTGAGATATGATATTCGAAGAGATGTCTTGAACATAAATACTTGAAAATAGATATCTGGTCAGGAACACCGAAGAAGAATACCCCATGATCAATGATTGTATTCGACAAGTTCCTAGTGAAAAGAAAAGGGGCTAAAATCACCCCACTCGCCCTGACAAGGAAAGAATACCCCACGTTCAGTGAGTGTACTTGACAGGGTCTTGACAAGAAGAAAGAACGAAAAGGAAGAATAAGAACATCACCCTACTCGCCCCGATAAGGCCCAGATCACCCATGTTAATATGGGTGATTAAATATGTAAGTAGGGGACATTAAGGCTATAACGAAAGAGATTATAGCAAATTTCATCTTGATGAGGACCAAGTGAAATAAATTAATATGGGTGATCATATATGAAACAAGTTTGTTCAAAACCTCATCGAAAGGTTTATGAAAAAGAAAAGAGGCGAAAGATGTGACTAAGTGGTTAAGAAAAGATAGGGTATATTCAACATGATGCCTGTGAAATCATAATGATATAAGGCGATTATCCTATAAATTGAGAAACTCATAGATATCTGGCTTCTCAAGAGACGTGATCGAAAGAGAGGAGAAGAGGAGAAAGAGGGAGAATGAGTGGTGAAGAGAAGTGATAGCAAGATGGTCAATTTATAGGAAGAGAAGGCGAAAGAGGGCGATATAAACAAAGAAAAAACACGGAAAATCGCAGAGACAACACAGAAAACAAAATGGTCAAAGTCAAAATAAAAGCACGTGTTCATATTAGCGAAATGAATATCATACAAGAACGTTCAAACATTGCTTGAGGGAACTCAGAATAGCCCGAGCAGTAGTTTGCGAAAACTTAAGACTAGATACCCTATCCATACGATCCTTAACTAATTTTTCTATGGCTGTTAAGTGGACCTCTTCACCAGCAAAATCAGTTTGTAAAGAAGGCACTCGTCCTAAAAGCTGACTCTTACGAGCTTGAAGGAGTTGTAACTATTGATCAATATCAGACAACTCAGTAGACAAGGTCTGATAAAACCCTGTCTCTTACTGAAGAAGGATATGAGACTCATCGAGTTGAGTAGACAACACCTTCAAAGCATCATCTGATAGAGATGCGTCGTGAGCTTCACGAATAAACTGAGTAAGGACTCCCACATTGTTAAGTATCAAACCCCTAATCCGTTCAGGGAAGAGAGACATACTGACAAAGAAATCCTGAAGCTCAACTGCAGTTTCGATACAGGTAGCATCAGATAAGAGGGTATCAATCAAAAGAAAACCCTCAGCCCTCGAAGGCATATTTACAGTAGAAATAGGTGTAGAAACACCTACAAGATAAAACAAAAAACATAAGTATATAAAAATTCACAAAAGAGGTAAAGACCTAGAATAAAAGAATTCTAACCTGTAACAACCACCGTATCAATTTGAGATACAGTTGCCTCTTCGATTGGAGGTAATTGAACAACCGACTCTGGCTTACAATTAGGAGAGAGGATAGGAGAGGGCAAGACTGGATCCTCTAACCTAGAGTTATCTGCTCCAATGTCATCAGAATCGGACGAAATAGCTATTTCCACCCTATCTGAAAAAGGAAAAGAACTCGGTTATTTTAGACGATAGAGAGAGATTAAAAGAAAGAAATGAAGAGTCCATACTCGAAGAAGGATGAATAGCGGAAGTATGGTCAAGAGAAGCAGGTCTTGATGGAGTGGAGAACGACGAATCCTCAACCACAGGCTCTGCACACAAGGGCAAAACTAAATATGATAAAACAAAATGGAAAGACTAATCGAAATAGGGTTAGTAGCCATACCATGTGGAAACACCACTAAAGCCTGAGAAATTGGCTCTGCCACCGAAGAGGGAGATGAAAGGGTAGGACCTTCTACATACGAATAAAATAGTAAAGTAAGGAACGTGTCTATAAAATTTTACGAAGGAAAAAAATTGAAATTACCTCTATTCCGACGACGTCCGATGATAAGAGGTTCATCAGAAGAAGAATAGTCAGACTCCTTGATGGAATCTGAGGGCATAAGGGATGGTCCTCTTCGACTTGAGGACGGAAAATCTCTAGGCCGCTTCAGGCCAGATGAAGAAGGCATAGACGAAGAAGGCATCATGCTAATAGGCGTCACGATGAGAGGAGATACGTTGACAGCGTCCTCACTTGATGGCTCCTCGTCAGAAAAGGCCTCCGGGATGGGCTTCAATCAAGATAACATGAGTTATGAAAGGCAAAAGAAAACTACGAAACACGATTTAAAAGTTAAAAAGATAACTTATACAAAAGAAGAAAAATACCTCAAGAAGGAAAGGAGGAGGAACAAGAACTCTGAAAGGGATAATGGCAGCGGCATTCTCAGGATCTTTAGGATAAAGAACTCCTAAAACAGCCTCAATGCGGGGGCGAAGAGAGTTGGGGTGTAAATAAGTAGAAGCAAACCGATTTCACCAACGAGCATAACCAGGCTCAACTCGAGCAGCCCTCACCCAAGGAAGAATCTTCCTTTTTCTTCTCTAAGTGGAAAGGGTACATTGAGTTCGAAGATACAGCTCATGTCTGCCAGCTTCCACCAACTTCTGACTAACCTCTGCCCCCAGTAAGTTAGTCCCCGAAGATCAAGGACGATTGAGGGTCTCAATGAAAGGAACAGCACAGGTCTGTACCAGACCAAATTGTCTGGCAACAAGTTGAGGGTTATAAACTTCAACTCCTATTTCGTGGGAATCAACAAAAAGAAGGTCTCGAGCGCATGACACTGAATTCCAATAGTGTTGACCATGATCTTCGGAAATCAGAAAAGGATTGAAAGAAGAAAGTCATGAAGGAGAGGCTATTCGAGCAGGATCAACTGCACCATGAATGACACCCAAATCTCGAGCAGGGTGCCAATTAAAGAATGGAGGTCTTGAAAGAAATTCATGAAGCAGTCGAGAGAAATCCTGAGGAATCGAGGGGGCGCATTTGTTGAAAACAGCCTCTTCAACACAACCCCATTCCCTCTCGAGGAGATTTATTACAGTTAATAAGGGAACCCCCAAACTTATCCGCCTCCTTTCGAAATTGGAGATCATAATCATCATCAGACAAAGTGTGGACTAGATGAGGGTAATATACATGAGCCCAAACAGTCAAAATCCACAAGGGGCAGGTCTGCCTATATATTCAAGAAGGCTCAATAACCATTCGACTCAGGCCTCGATTCAGCTGAGCTAAAAGAAATGGGGCTAAAGGAATAGGACCTTCCATCGAAGCTATATTGGCTGCTAAAGGAATGAAGATTCGACCTATATTGCAAGACTTCCCCATGCATAACTGACTAGAAACATAAACCACGAAGAGGACAACCTCTCCCTTTGTAACAGGGCCTGAATGAAACAAAAGGGCATTCATAGCGCTCCAGGATTGTTTTTGACCCAACAAAAGAGAAGCAGGCTCTAAATACTCTTTCACAACAGCAAGGGAGCAACGAATATAATTAAGCTCTACAGACGACACATCAGGACTCAAACTAGTGAAAAACGCTATGTCCTCGAGAGTGATAGTTTGAATGCCACTACCCGAAATAAAACAATTAATTGCAGGATTCCATGATAATAAAATAGAAAGAGAAACATTGGCTTGGAAAGGAATAGCTTTGAACAAAGCCAAACGAATGAAATCATAAATTTGATTGTCCATCCAACGACCATGAAAATGTTTAAAACAATCAAACCACTTTCGAGGAAAAATATCCTTAATTTCATTTACCCAACCATGAAGCGGCTTATTTCCATCATGTACGAATGCATGTTCGAAAGCACTACCAGAAAAGAATGAAGAACGACAAGATTGAAAATTGGGGAAAACCTGATCGAAACGAGAGAGGAAAACTTTGTCTTCTTCCATAGAGGCCTTCGAATCGACGTTCGGACCCAACGAAAAGCCAGGAAGACGACTCGAAGAGAAGGGAGGTTCCGGAGGAGATAGAACCATAACATTTCGATGTTGGAGTCTCGAAGGACGATACGAATCCGGATAATTCTTTATTATTTTTTAAAGATTAATAGCATCATTAGCTTCTTTGAGCTTATCAACGTCGTTTAAATCAAGGAAAGGTTCGAAATTGGCCACAGAGGAATGAGACGGTAGAAATTGAAGGCGAAAGGACTTGAAGAATTGGGGTTTTCTACGAAGAGAGAGAAAACAGTGGGAAGAAAGGAAGTTAAAGGATGAATATTTATAAAGGACAGAAGTCATCATTAACTAAAAAACACGACTATCCATGACCAATGAAAAGACACAGGCAGAAGTAACTGTATCATCAAAGCTCAGGAAACGAAGCGTCACTAGTACAATAATACAAAAAAAACTCGAAACGTTTATATATGTATTAGGGGGCAGTTGTTATACACGAAATAAATTGGACTTATAATACAGTAGATATATGGGTCAACAAAAATCAAAGTCAAAACGAATTGAAAGCCTTTTTGAAGAGTCTATATATATATATATATATATATATATATATATATATATAAGCGTATTAATATACAAAAAGCAGTTGCATGAAGAGCTAAGTATAAGTCTCAGTCAGAGAAAGGAGAGTACCAAGGAATTCAGGAGAAGTGGAAGACGTGGGGGAAGTTGGACACTAACATGAAGAAAGTGGACAGAAGGAAGAACTGCAAGATCATGGACAGTTATCCCAAGCCCCTATAAATACAAAGAAGAACAGAAGAACAAGGCAACATAGCTCATATTGACAAGACGTCAAAAAGTATATTATTTAGAGTAGTGTAGCTTAGGAGTAGATTGTTAATTTAGGTTCTTCGAGCGTGTAACCCAGCCACTCAGCAATGACGCCTTCTTGTGAGGTATAATTGCTCTGAATCGAATGTATGCCTGATCATAATCGAATGAAATATGTTTAGCTTTCCTTCCTAAATCATGCTCTTTTAAAGTTTTCTTTTATGCTTGTTTGTGTGGCTCTCTGATTGAAGTATTCGAATACATATTTGCAATAACTGTCATTGTTGATAAGTGTCCACCCTTTGACCGAGATGGCGTTGGGGGTTGGAAGGGTAGGTTCGAATATGGAGCGACCTGCTCTAAGATAGTCCTAGACCTTATTTAGGACCTTTTTAAGTGCCATAGGACTGCCCCTCACGGTTGCTTGTGACCCCTAAGTACCAAGCACAACAACATAAACTAAGCATTCTCCATAATAAGTTATTGCATTGATTCAAGGATCCTCTTATATTTTTTTGGTGCAAAGACATCCTCTTATATGTATACTAGGTACTGGGTAGTATGGTTTGTTTATCGATGCAATTGAATTTTCATAAGGAGCACTAAAATACATTTTACTGTCAATACTAATTAAGTTTAGCATGTACGAAGGTTCAGATTACTAATCGATATCGTAAGTTGATTAATAGTTTTCTTTTTAAATTAATAAAATAACAATTAAAAAACATTTCAAAAATATATGAGAGGAGATAATATAAGTGGTGGAACAATGATAGAATCAAAAATTCTAGGATGATTGCCACTAAATGACATTTATTAAAAGAAATGAATCTGGACCTTAGATTCTAAGTGAATCGATCTAAACCATTAATAAATTAATAATAAATTTATTACCTAAGCTTTTTTGTAAAGGAACAAAATAATAGCAAAAACAATAAAAAAAAATGAAAATATTATGCGATGTTTGCTTGTTGTCAGTATTGAATAGCGATGGGTAAATGTTCATCAACTCTGTCAACATCGATCTCCAACGACCCACTGTGGCCATGTTTCCAACTACCCACATCGTCACCGTCTTCGACTACCTAGTCCGTCCACGTCTCCAACTACCTACTTCGTCACCGTCTCCAACTCCGGCGATCATCATCTCCGTCCTACAGTCACGACACTGACTCCGACACACGTGGGTTGAGTTAATTGGGGATGGAAACAAAGCTGCATGTTTAGTATTACACAAAGGAAAAACAAAATCTGAAAAGAAATTCCAGCCATAAAAAAAATCTGGTGGTCCTGACGGTAGAAGACCGGAGTATATGCGTCTGGTAATTATCGTGACTGGTTCTTAAACAGGATTGAAGAATGCAGTTGCTGAAACATCCGTCGTCATCTTTTTAATTGGATCTTAGTTTTATTTTTTGTAGTTTTCTTTTATGTATGTGTTCTGTAATTTGTATTGAGTCTTGTGACTCTTGACCCTTCGTGGTCGGCTTTCTTGCCTTATCAAAAAAAATTTAGAATTATAATTCTACTAACATAAAATGTGAAGAATGGAAGAGGATTAGAGGAGTGTTATTAGAAGTAGACTACTACAAACATGCAGAAGTTCATTAAAGGTGGTCAAATTTTATAAATTTTTACTTATTATAATTGGGAAGTTCACCATTATGTTGTTATGGATAGAATTTTAAAATTTGGAAAAAGAATTTATGAAATTGATATTTATACTGGTAGAAGTTATTTTACTAATTTATATATTCAATTGAAAGTGTTGGATTATAATATATTTATTAGAAAAATATTGTATAAGCTACCGAAACAATAGTTTTATATAGAATATTAAATATCATATACGAGAGCATTAACACGAACTCGTGCATCGCACAGGCTTTATAACTAGTGTATATATTTAAAGCTGGCTGTTTTCGAGAGTTTTAAGGCATGCCACATGGCAAAAAAATATTAATAATAACAATTCAAAAAAACATTATTGAAATATATGAGAGGAGATAAATATTGGTGGAATTAGAATCCTCAAAAGATAGTACTTCCATGAGTTAGAATCCTCAAAAGATAATACTTTCAAGAGTTTTTATTGTACCAAATTTATCCACCAGCCCTATTAAACATGCACAATCCCTCACGTCCCCTCCTCCAGGTGTATTGTAATCGTATGGGTTTTTTTGTGAGATTTTTTTGTTTTTTTTTTGTTTCCTTTTGCTTTGCATCCATGCCACTGCTTCCTTTCGTTTCACTATTTGATAACTAGACGTACTAGATTACTTTTTTTTTTTGAATGAAAAACTTTGATTAGTTATTAATAGCATAGGAACAAAAATCCGAAGCGATTACATCCATCACTCCTTCAGAACCTCCACCCACCCAAACTCTACACGAGAACGAGACCGGGTTCAAATGCACCATTTCATGTACGGCTTTGTTCCCTTCTCATTTTACATGACTCCAACTAATACTATCAAAATAATTAACCAAACTATAGATGTCCTCAATAACAAGTCCTAAACTACTAATATGATGACTATTCTTACGCAGCAAACTAACAACTTCTAAGTTATCTCCTTCAACAATCACTGGGCGAGCTTGACACGATAATGCCATCTGAACACCGAACTTTACAGCTTGAGCTTCAGCTAGCACAGTGTCCCATTTAGTAGTCACCTGTCTAACGGCCGCTCTTACTAGACTTCCCTGATCATCTCTGACAATTGCACCAAGTCCAGTACCTCCTCCCTGTAGGTGTCCCCAGTAGGTGTCCAGCATCCACGTTTATCTTCAGCAGACCATTAGGAGGTCTAGTCCAACTAGTTCTCATTTCCTCCGCTCTCACTGGTAGTCGTATTCGCTCTTGCTCTCCACGATAAGCCATGAGATATTGCATAGCAGTATCAATCACAAAGGGACCGTCTTCCGCACACCCCCATCCATGACTTCATTAGGCCAATTCCACGCAGCCCAACTAATCATGAGCAGCTTCTCAAAATCAGACATGCACAGTACCCTGTTATATTACAAATTTGGGGATTATATTATTAAATAAATAATGTGACACACTCAAGACACTCTCACTTATAATTTAATTGAAAGGCAAGACGCTTCCAGGAAGCTATCTTAATAATAGTAAATTCCCTCTTCGGTACAGACGTCTTAGGGAAATTCTAGAATCAAAAAGCATGTACACACTCCCAGGATACAATGCCTTCACACTAGAATCAAAAAGCATGTACAACTTTTTGATTCTTGATCAAGAACTCTATATACTCAATATTTGTGTGTGATAGTGTTTGTGAAAATACACTTTTCTCATTACTCACATCTCATGGGTAATAAAATGCCCAAATGGTGGTTGATATTTATAGATGTTGAAACAACACTATTTGAACCATTGCATCTCTTCTCAAAAGATGTGCTTGTTCATTTGAAAATGAAAAGACACAATGTTTCACTTGTGCTTGTTCATTTAGAAATAACAAGATACAATGTTTCACTTATACATGCCTCTTGGTATAAGGCATGTCTCTTTTCCCAAAAGACACATTGGTTCATTTTGAGACAACTCAACTACCACCATAAGAAACATTAATTATTTAGTGTATTTCTATTGCGATTTTAGGAAAATACTCATAAAATAATTTTAAATAAATATAAAACATAATATTTGTTTATTTGAAAATGCTTTAATATTTTTGATATACAAAAATATACAACATACACGACGCCATCCTTCAACCTAATCCAACGCATGACATACTCCCTCTTCTTCCACAATTTCTTGCATTCCTGCGGCTACCCAAAGCTCAACAGCCACTGGACAAAAACAGAGGGCATGTAGCTCAGTCTCGGGCTTAAGACCACATCTACCGCATAGCTCATCTGCCTCCTCAATTATTTTCCTAACATTAGCTCTAGTTGGCAATGCTCCTGCACATAGGCGCCAAGTAAAATTGCATACCTTAGGTGGAATATCTAGCTGCCAAAAAGTTTTCGTAGGTTCTTGAGTCGGCTCTGACGTATCACTAGTATTTTCATCTCTACTGCTTCCTCTCGCAAAATGATAACCCGATCTGACAGAGTAGTGACCATCTTTTGTAAAATGCCACCTAAGATGATCCTTAGGTAAGCTTGCACACAAGGGGGATCCCCAATATCTCCTCTGCCTCAAATGAAAGGAAAGTGGCTTTAATTGTCTCTTCTTTTTTTATGCGGTTTTTTCCTTTTCCATTTTCTAATATAGTCTATTATATGTGCAGATTTACATACAATGATTGTGATGACACTTTTGAGTTTCCGTAGTACAAAAACAACCAAACATTTGATCTTTGATGAATACAAAGGTAATAAAGACCAATATGATCACTTATGGTTTTGGTTTAGTTTTGCTTTGCATTTTTAAATCGATCACAAATTTAACATAATTTTTATGAGTTAATAGGCAATTAAGATTACCTAACGCAAGTTTTGGGACTAAAATTTTCATGCCAATCGATATAGGATTTTTTTGGTTGCCTCATCAAATTTCACAAGATTCCAAGAGCATACAAGATTTCATAAATGCATGTTTTGGAATTATGTATTAAATATCAGAAATTTGACTAGCAATATGAACATAAACGGGTAACAAGGTAAAGCTTCCAAAAAGGTATTTGATTTTTTTTTTTGTAAAGTATAAAATTCCAAAAACTAGCAACATCTTAATAAAGTAAGAGTCTTCTTCTCTTTTTTCTATCATGCAATTCAGTGTTTTATTAGTTTATTTTTCATTGGGCGGGGTTTTATTTTATAATATGAACATATGTAGACTATATATGTAGTGCAGTAGTGAAAGCTATGGCCTTGCATTGGTATGTTGCGTTCATCCCTTATTCTTATTATACAGTAGAATGGAGCTAGCTAATCACTGTCATTAATCAAAATTATATAAGTTTATGGTAATTTTTAACATTAAACAATAAAAAGAGGTTTTCGAGAGCATTGGGACATGCCACATCATCAATCATATTAATTTTTTAGTTATTTAGTTATTTAGTTATTTTATGTATTATAAAAACGTGAGAAAATTAAAAGTTAATACACGATAGCAATTGCATAAGTCGTAGAATTTGAGAACAAGTAGGAGTAATTAGTTGATAACCATTGACAAAATTACGTTAATTTTTAGTTACATAACAACCAGTCGTTGAATGAAAGTCAATTAGGTATTTTATAACGTACTCTTATGTGCCAATATTTAAATTGAGTCCATGGGAGCTTGTGTATTGACTATTCATTCTTGCCCATACGTTTTTTTTTTTTTTTTTTTTTTCTTTTCTTTTCAAAAGGATAGTGTCATCAAAGCAGATTTAGTGTAATATAGCCGAGGAACTTATTAGAGTAATTAGTATTGTAGTTAAAGTGTATTAGCATATTATTCACGCCTTATCTTCTCAAGAAAATAGAGGTATGACTCAGGTATCCCTATATATAATAAGAATACAAGTTATTGACTAGCTAATAACTTCTATTCTTTTTTTTTTGGTAATTAAATAAACTTTTATTAATCACCATGGTCAATGTTTACAGAACAAACCTTTATACAAGGTCTCTCAGACATCAACTCAACACCAAAACTGTCTTACCTACAATAGCACCAGTAAGAGGAGGAGCTCACCTTCTATGAAGAGTATCACCTCCTCTCGAAACTTCATGTGCTATTGGTTTGAGAACACAAATAGCCATACAACTCCCTAGAACAACATCAGGTCCAGGTATGCAAATAAAATAGCAAAAGAATACACAAAAGTATCTCACAAAGACTCAAGAATTCCTGCAGTTTCACTTGTTGGCGGCTTCTGATGCACAATTGTGCTTTGATCTGCTGGATAATTCTACCTGTTGTTGCTTGCCTCCCCTGGAGCACACGAGTATTCCTCTCAATCCATATGCTATGCACCGTGGTAGTAAAGGCCATTTTGATTGCAGCAGCAACAGGGCTTCTCCCTTTTGATATTTGAATCACCCATTTGCACTCATTATCCCAATCAGCAACTTGTCTAAAGATTTTAAGCCAGTGCAAGATAGTTTGCCAAATTTCCAGTGAGTAATTACACTCAAACAGCAAATGTGTGTGGCTCTCATCATGAGTTGTACACAATACACATGTAGGATCATAATGTAGCCCCCAAGCTACTAGTCTGACCTTGGTTCTCAGCCTCCCTTGTACTGTTAGCCACAAGATAAATACAGTTTTTGGGGTAGCCATGTTTGAGCAGATAGGTTCTTCCAGCTCACATTAGTAACAGGTCCCCTCCACAGTTTATAGGCTTGTTTGATGGGAAAACCATCTGCTTTTACAACACTATTCCAAACACCTATCACACTCATATATTTCCTCATGTGAAATATATTCCTAACCATCCATGAGGCTTGAGCAGGTGTGTCCATACTCATAAGTGTATTCAGCTTAACACAATATATATGAACCCATCTAATCCATAAGGTATCCTTTTTTGAACTGAAAGCCCATAATAGTTTGCAAATTGCAGCTTGATTCCACCATTTCAAATTCATCAAGTTAAGCCCACCAGCAGCTTTGGGTAGACATATTTTTTCCCAGACAACCAGAGCTCTTTTAGTGATGGTTGCTTCACCACTCCACAGAAAACTCCTACATGCAGCTTCAATAAGTTTCATCAATTTCTGTGGAAGCACAAACAGCTTGGCCCAATAAGATTGCACCCCAAATAAGACAGCTTTAATCAACTAGATCCTTCCGGCATATGACAAGAACCTAGATGTCCATGATTTGATTTTGCCCAACATTTTGTCAACAAGTGGTCTGCATTGAGAAACAGTAAGCTTCTTGGTTGACAGTGGGACACCAAGGTATCTAACAGAAAGCACATCCTTAGAATAACCCAAGAAACTCAGAATTTGCTGTTTAGTATTATTGGTAACTCCACCAAAATACACTTGACTCTTATCCATGTTAGGTTTCATACCTGAAGCGGCCAAGAAGTGACAGAATTTTCCATGCAGAATTCTAATTGATTCAAGATCCCCCCTACTGAACAGCAGTAGATCATCTGCAAAGCACAAGTGAATAATACCAAGCTTTTTTCATCGAGGGTGATAATGGAACCCTGTTTCTTTCTGTAGTGAGTGGAGAACTCTATGAAAATATTCCATGACAATGGTGAAAAGGAAGGGGGAAATGGGATCACCCTGTCTGAGAGCTTTATTGGCAGGGAAAGTTTCTGTGTATACACCATTTAAAATAATGGAATAGCTAACAGTGGTGATACAAGACATGATCCACTGGATAAACATGGCAGGGAATCCCAGTTCCCTAAAAATCTGTTCAATGAAACCCCATTCCACTGAATCATTAGCCTTCTGTATATCTATTTTCATCATACATCTTGGAGAAATATTCTTCCTTGAGTATCCTTTTACTAATTATTGATTTAGCAAGATATTGTCTCCTATTAGTATCCCAGGGATGAATGCAGACTCACTATTACTTAAAATATTACCAATGACAGATTGCAATCTATGAGTAAGAATATTTGAAATGATTTTATACAGCAATGTGCAACATGCTATAGGTCTATATTCCTTTACAGAAGAAGGTTGTTTTACCTTAGGAACCAAAGTAATCAGTGCCACATTAATGTCAGGTAAAATATGCCCAGAGACAAAAAATTCATGAATAGTCTGACTTACCTCATCTCCAGTAATGTGCCATGCTTTTTTGAATAAGTGAGCATTGAGGCCATCAATTCCAGGTGCTTTATTATCATCACTAGAAAAAACTGCTTTCTTGATTTATTCTTTTGTAATTGCACCACAGAGATGTTGTTGTTGTTCCCAGGTAAGGGTAGCACCCTGTCTCATAATCTGCAAGTCAATACTAGGTAAACAGGTTGCTGTAGACCCCATCAAACCCTTATAGAAAGATAACACTTCCTGCTGACAATTCTGTCTCCAGCTGCAGTTACAAGGGTTGAGATAGAACTTCTCCCATGTCTGTCAGTCATCACAGAGAAGAAATATCTTGAGTTTGAATCCCCCTCCTTAATCCAATGAGCTTTGGACTTCTGTTTATATACACTCTCCAAAATGCCACTCCATTTCTCAAGCTCAAGCAAACAATCTTTCTCCCTAATAAGTAGATAACAGTCAACAATATTATGCTGCATTTGTTTCTGAACAAAAGTGAGGCTATCCCTAGCCTTATCAACTCTATCCTCAAGATTACTAGATTCCCTAGAGAATAAATTCTTCAGAGGATATTTGCATGCCTTAAGTTTTTTCCATACTTGAAGCATTCTGGACCCTGATGCATATGAGTTCCAGCCAGTATACACACTCTCCTCAAATTTGTCATGGGAGGATAACACATTCAAAAATCTAAAGGGCCTTTTTTGTACCTGGTTCTTATTCTCAAGGTGTAATATAAAGGGAGAGTGATCAGAGAATAATGGCTCACTAAAATCAGCTTTAACATGCCCATATTGAAGATGCCAGTAGGAATTTCCCATAGCCCTATCAATCTTACTACAAACATGCCCATTCGACCAAGTATGCAGCCTGCCAATAGCATTCAATTCATCCAAATGACAGTCATCCATAAAACTTTGCAAGTTAACAGTTTCATGAAGTGATACCCGAGTTCTATGCAGTCTATCAGCAGCATATAGAACTGCATTAAAATCACTAGTGAGAAGCCATGGCTCATGAATGCCCAAAGCCAGAGTCCTTAAACCTGCCCAGAGAGCCTTTCTTTCATCAACACTATTCAACCCATATATGACAGTTACCATGCACTTGAAATCTGAAGTTCTACTCTGAATCGAGCAATGAATAAACTGGGAGTTATTAGTAACAATGATATTAACATCCATCATATCAGCCAGCCAGATCACCCAGATTCTGCCATTTGTTGCCTTATTGTAATTGTGAGCAAAATCCCAATCTCGAGCAATTTTTGTACAGATTTTTGAAGCATTCTGTTTTTTCACTCTAGTTTCAAGAATCCCTGCAAAACTAATTTTATTCTTTTTAAGAAAAATCCTCAGCTCCTTATGCTTGAAAAGTTTATTCAAGCCCCTCCCATTCCAAGTGACTATCTTCATTGAGGAATGAAAGAGGTGGACCCATCACTCACATCAAGAGGGTCTGAAAGTTCAATTTGTTCCAACACAGGATCCAAAGTGGCAAATGGATTATGTGATATAGGAATAGTCACTATATCCTTAATTAATCCCACAGATGCACTATAAGCAGTGCCATGTCTGTTAATGATAGGTCCCATAGTGCCTGATGCAGATCCTGGATCATTGCCATGAGGTCTATTAGCTGATCTATTAACTTCCTTCCACTCAGCCTCAGCTGGTGCTGGTGTTGGTTGGACAGCAGGCTCATTAGGAGCAGCAGCTTCAACAGGAGGCCCATGTTCTGTAGTCTTTGCTTTCTCAACCCAAATTTGTTGTGGTTGTTGTGGTCTTCTCCCTCTCCTTCTTCGTTTATTTCTGTTCTGGTTTTGCTGTGGAGGAAGTTGGAAATTCCCCTGTCTCCTATTATTATTCTCACAATTATGCCCAACCTTAAGACACTTCTGACAATATTCAGGCTGCCATTCAAGTGTAGCCTTTCTGCATAAAAGATTTACCCTCTAGGTCCTCAGCCTGAGTGATATCTATCTCAATCAACACCCTGGCATAAGAGACACGGAGTTGCTTGGATGTACATTCATCAGCAAAAACTGGCACCCCCAGTCCACTAGCAACACGGCTTAAGGAATCAACACCCTAGCAATTGAGAGGCAGATTGGGAAATTTGACCCATAGAGGTAAAATACGCAGAAATTCATTCTGAAAATTAAACTCAGGGGACCAAGCTTTCATGATGATAGGCATATTATTCAAGAAAAAGGGTCCTGAAAACAGTACATCCTCCATGTCTTTTAAGGTTTTAAACCTAGCAATGAAAAATCCCTCTTCATGATAGTATATTTCAGGTTGAGAAACAAAATTCCATAGTTTAGCTAGGTATTGAACCATGAAATTTTAAGCAGGAGTGTCACCAACCACATAGAACACAAGAGAATGCGCCCATTTCTCATTTTGTTGGTTAACATCAGTTTTATCTAACACAACAACCTTCTTTCCATCCTTAATCTGAGGTGGGATGAAAGAGAGAGACATACCATTGGATGCTGTTCGATTTTGCACAAATTTATCCGCCCACGTATCCTCCTCTTCCACTGTCTCAGCTGCAGGGATAGGTGTCTCAAGCCCAGCATCACTAGATAGATCTAACCGACGAGCTGCTCCTGGTCCAGTTGGTACCGGCGTCGGAGTCAGAGTTGATGTCACAATACCCTGACTCAACGAGCTGCCTGCCATCTCAAACGGAGAAGAGACCCTCGATGAAGATGAGCCTTCAATTTCACAATTCACATTCTCAGGTGAAACCCTAACACTAATTGAGCTACCGGTCGAGTACAAAATAGCATCGCGCCCCCGACCTCGGCCACCACGACGACCTCTTCCAGGCGGCCGCCCTCTTCCAGGGCCGCAAAAACCACCCCTTTCAGTTATCAAAATTGTCACTGGCGCACGTTAGCACAAGCTTGCTTAACGTGAGCTGAGAGAATTTTAGAGAGAGAAAAAGGTGGTGGTCTTTTAGATGAGCTGGACTTGCGTAATTGGTATCTTAGTTTTTTTTTGGTGCGTAATAACTTCTATTCTACCGAATGTAGTTTCACATAAATTGTCTTCAAATAAGTTCCTCCATCCCTCCAGGCTCAAGTCATGCATGTTCTTTCAGGTGTTATTCTGTTTCCTGGCCTTTTTTTTTTTTTGGTTTAACCACAGGTTCACAAAACGTTTTGGGCCAAGGCTAATCCTGTTTGCATCGAGTTGACCCACAATGGGGTAAAGTGCTCCCACTAAATAGTTTCTCCATCTATAATATTCGAACCCTCGACCTTGCTTAAGAGATGAGAGTGTCGAACCACTCACACCAACCACTTATTGGTTTTTGTTGAACCACTCTTTTAAATTTAATAACATTTTTATTGATCGTTAATTTGACATACAACACCATCATATTTGTCATAATTTGTATAATAGTATGAGGCTATATTTATTATTTACATTTAGATTATTTATCTTTATGAATACATGTTTTGCGATATGGAGAAAAAAAATATTCATATATAATGGTCACGCAAGCATTATGATGTAAGCTTTATAAATATGTTTTTTTTGGTATAAAAAGAGCTTTTTGTTACCAAATATGAACCAACCAAGAGTTCAACTCATACAAAACACAAATGGGAGAGATATAGTACAATGCCACCTTCTAGGAAGGATTCATTGTAGTAATACCTCAAGCCATTGTGCTGGTTAAACACGCAAACAAACTAATATCACATGACTTAATTTTAGAGATCCGTAGTACGCAGACTAGCTTTAATCTGCTCAAAGATGATTGTAGCATCCTGCTTGTGTGTTGTAAAAATCATTTTGTTCCTAGCAATCCAAATGTGATAAGATGTTGCTGCACAGAGTGCATTAAGGGCCAGCTTTCTCTGTTTGCTCCCTTTCCTCTTGTGAATACAGGTAGGCCATAGCTTTATAAATATTACAATGTGTAATTTTCAATTTATTGATGATTATTATTTTTTTCCAATTATAATTCGGATGAGTGAAGATTATGGAAGTTGGACGTTGGGAGACAAAAGTCTCATATTCAGATCATTATCATCTATAGAAGTAGGTTTTTTGAGTTTTATAACGCCTTACAATTATTGTAATTTCCCTTCCTAAAGTTGTATAGAATTGTATACCAAATTTGTGTGTGGATTTTTGTCTCATGATTGTATAGGAGGTTTGAGAAGTATTTGATTCTATGCAAAGCATATACTCTATTTCTTTTCTTCCATCTCCCTCAAACCCTTTTATTATTATATATGAGGCATTTTCTAACTGCATAAGGCGCGCACTTGAGCGAGGATTTTTTTTTTTTTTGGCACAACATGTATAGAACACGTCGCCTAAGCGTTCAATCAAAGTAAAACTAATCTCTACATGCAAGCTAAGATAATGGAATACATTGGCGCTTCATAGTATGATTATAAGTTGAAACCCATTTTGACATATTACATGTACAAAATTATCTAAGTAAAATAGAAACAAATTGAAAAAAATACTTGAATCAAATGTTTAAAAATAAACGTATAATATCAAATCCAATTTTAATTTCCATAAATAAAATATGATATTGGAGAATAAATTAACGAAGAAAATAACGAAAATATATAGAAAGTAACCCATGCATCGCTCGGGCATCACTACTAGTATATATATATAAAGCTGGCATTTTTCGAGCCTTCTGAGGCATGCCACATAGGCAAATAAATTATTATTTTTATTGAATGTAGAAAAATTTATGAATAAGATATTTAGAGTTCTCTAACAACTCAAAAAATACCAATAGAATACGAATAGAATTAACTCAACTTATGCAACAGATAAAAAAAAATACCGAAAAAGAAGAAGTAGAATTATCTCATAATTCCCCTCAATATATAATTACATCCAAAAACTCATCCCTCACCAACTTTCGGCTGTCACTTTCGTCTCCCTTCGTTCCCTTTTTTTTTAAATAATTAACTATTCTCATGTTAGATTTGTTTTTTTATTCTTTTGTTCATTATTATCATAGTAAAATGTAAAGCTAATTGAATTGTATTCGATCCGGCATGCAGGTTATTATAAATTCAACGCTAATGTCAATCAAAATCATCAAGTAAGCATTTTACGGTAAGATTTATTATCTATATTTAGTTATTGACCAATTTAAGTTTGTGTAAGTTTTGTGTGGGACTAATTTACAATGATAAGTGGTCACTTTTTATAGATTTAAGGGTCACGTTTTTGGAACAATTACCCATGTATCTAAAAAAAGTGATTATCGGCTCACCGTAATGAATGATAATAATAAGACCGTCTCAAATAACTTTTCATTTCATGTTTTGCTTTTCTCATATATATTTTATACGATAGATTATAGTACGAGAAATCAATTTGTTTCTTACTCGATATGTTGAAAGTGTTATGCTATTTGACAGAGAAATATTAATTTACTCACCGGGTAAACTACCCCATGGGTAAACTAAGCATTCTCCATAATAAGTTATTGAATTGATTCAAGGATCCTCTTATATTTGTTTGGTGCAAAGAGATCCTCTTATATGTATACTGGGTACTGGATAGTATGCGCTATGGTTTGTTTACCTATGCAATTGAATTTTCATAAGGAGAAAAATACATTTTATTGTCAATACTAATTAAGTTTAGCAGGTACAAAGGTTCAGATTACTAATCGATATCGTAAGTTGATTAATAAGTTTTTTTAAAATTAATAAAATAACAATTAAAAAACATTTCAAAAGTATATGAGAGGAGATAATATAAGTGGCAGAACAATGATACAATACTTAGTAGGGGTTCACACTTCTATTTAAAATAATTACACGTCTATTGCAAAAATTAGAGACCAGATAATGGGTCTGTGATAGAACTTAAGTAACTAAAACAATGTAACACGCTTCCAAAATTTTGAAGATAAAGTTAATAGCAAAACAAATTGATGATGAGTAGCGTTGTAGTTTTAATAAGAGACTATTACCTTATACCCATGTATCTTTTGCTATATATATATATATATATATATATATATATATATATATATATATATATATATATATATATATATATATATATATATATATATATATATATATATGATACAACAATCACAATCCATTGACCCAAAAAATTGGCATCCACTCATCAACCCCCTGATTCCATGAATACATTTCGTTCCTATGTTATTGAATAATGGTTGAATTGATATATATAAGTAAGTTTTTGTTTGTTCTTCCTCTTTGTTTTTTTTTATGCTAGACATATATCCTTTTGTTTTATTTTACATTGTTATTTCTTTATTAGGATTGCGTCACTCTTTTGACCCTTCCAAAAATTGCACTTAACCATGACTTTTTTCTCTTCTAATACTCACAGGTAGATGACTATATCATTAAACGCAACCTTTGTATCATAAAAAAAGTATATGAGTTTTCTTTTTTTTGTAAAGGATAGAAATTAGCCTTTTTATGTGCTTAAAATTTAGCATGTATGTGCGGATTTCAAATTGAGGAATGCCTCTTTATTTCTTTGGTTTGCATTTGCTGCTATTGATGGCTAACATAGCAGCAATGTGGTATCAATTCGTTTCGTATATAGGCATTGAGTCGTTCTCCATTTCTTCTTTTTTATATTAATTTTCCTCTTGACTCTAAAAATTACATTCTAAAAGTCATAACCATAAGATATGGTTGGATCTAGCTTAATAGCTTGCAAAACTAGGACTGTAGTTAATAGAATAGATTATAGTTCTATAGGAGTCTTGAAGAAATAGAATTCTTAGATTTTATTGATCTTGATATTAGCTTAATTAGCATACTGTGTACATATTATTAAAAGGGGAAAAAAGAGTTTAATTTGTGAAATAATTGAAGAGTACTCAATTTTCTATTTATTATTTTTTTAGCACCAAATATATTTTATTTTTTAAAAGTAACATAGATATAGGTCTAAAGTAATATATTGCAACTTGCTTTTTCTAGTGAGATTGAAATCCCACGTTCATAATACAAGCTCACTGCAATTGGTTACTCCTAGAGTCCTAGGTGTAGCCAAGAATTGCCTCTTAATGATGAGTAGAGTTTGTGTTACTCTAAAAAAAATTAAAGAATAACTAGAATTTGGTCATTAGGACTCAATAAGATAAACCTATTTCTTAATTAACCACATCACTAACATCTATATGATGTACAGTCCCAAATCCTCTACTGAGGCTCCGTTTGATTCACCTGAAAAAAACTGAACCTAACTGAAGTGAACTGATTATGATTAGGTTTTTTTATCTTTAATAGTTAAAGTATGGGCATTTCTCGGGAGTATTAAGTTACATCACATCATCAAAGAGCATAGGGCGCGCCACCTATGCAGTTATATAAATTAGATTTTTATGTTTTTTTTTTTTGGTGCAAGTCAGAAATTGTGTTATTGCTTACTGTAATGTTACACAGATTACAGTCCATAGGTAATGCAATTCCAAGGCCACCTACTAGGTAGGGTTCCTCTTCCTCTGCATCCCTTTGTTCCTTACAACCCTACTCTCCTAGGGGTAACTCACTACATGCAGTGGTTCCCTTATCTGAAAAAACAGATACAAAATACAAAAAATATCCCTGACTTACAGCAAAATACAAAATACATAACAATCTAATTATTACAGTTTTCTTTTCCTTTTTTCCACTGGATTTTTCCTCCTGCTTCTGCTTTGCTATTACCCTTTTCCTCAATGTCCTCTGCTAGGGCAATCTTCCTGAGCTAATGTATTTTCCTTTTTTTTTCCTGCAATCACAACTTGCTGTCTTCCTCCTGCTGTTTGCTGTCTTGATTCCTATACAGGTACTGATGTCCTGCTGTCTCTACTGGCTGCTCATCTGGTGCAGTCCTGCCTTTTTGCCTGAGTCTACTGTGGTGCAAGAGCAATTAAATTCTCTCTAACCATTTTTTGTCCTTGCTGTTGATTTTTCTCAATCTGCTGCACTGTTGTATTCTGACCCTCACTGGTTGCTGAATCTGCTGCATGATCTGCATCACAGAAAGAGTGCTTCCCACAAAATGTTTAATATTCCTGCTTCTCCACAGCCAGTATACAGCTGCTGCTAGCCCAGCTGCATACACTTCCTTCCTGAAGTTTGAGCATTTCTGCCTACTTATCCAGTTCAGCAAGCTCTGAATTGTGTTTGTTCTTAATGTAATCTGTAGCCAGCTTCTCACTTGCTCTAAAACACCTGCAGCCATGTTACATGTGAAGAAAAGGTGATTGTGGTCTTCTGGTTTTGCTTTGCACAGGTTGCATATATCATCCCCATTCAGGAAGCCCATGTTCTGCATTCTGTCCTTAGTTAGCAATCTTCCCTGCTGAGCCAACCATAGGCAGAAGCTGTGTCTTGGCATTGTTACCCTTCCCCAAATCAGGTTGGAATGTCTATACTTAGGCATATCTCCCATCAAAGTGCTGTATCCCCTTGCAGCTGTATAGCAACCATCTGCATCTCTTTTCCAGACCCCTCTGACTGTGTAATGCTCCTGGAAATAGCTCTTGATTTTGTTGAGTTTAGTCCAGTACCAGCTGGCACCACACACTGGTGCATAGTCCCAGAGATTGGTACCTTTAAGATATATCCCATTTATCCATTTTACCCACAAAGTATCTTTTTTTGTGGCTAAATCCCAGATATGTTTTCCATTCAGAGCCACATTAAACCATTTGCAATTTTTTATGTTTATGCCCCCATTTTTCCTAGGTCTGCATACTATATCCCATGCCACCAAGTTGGTTTTATGCTTCTGCTCAGTGGAACCCCATAAGAAATATCTGCATTTTTGTTCTACACTTTTAAGTACCCCTGCAGGCATTATGAAAATGCTAGACCAGTACACATGAATAGAGAAAAGCACAGAATTTATGAGTTGAGCTCTTCCTGCATATGATAGGTTCCTAGAAGCCCATATCTGCAATTTTTTGGTCATTTTATCAACCAAGCACTCACAGTCAATTTTGCTCCATTTAGATGGGAAAAGTGGGACTCCCAAGTACTTCATAGGTAATGTACCCTCCCTGAACCCAGATAATGCTAACAATTCTCTTTTTGTTTCCTCATCCACACCAGCTATGTACAGGTTAGATTTCTCCTTATTAGCATGCAGACCAGTAGCTTGTGCAAAGTAATTTATGTAATTCATCATTATACTTACAGATTCAGGGGTTGCTTTGCAGAAACACATCAAATCATCAGCAAAGCACAAGTGGCTCAAAGCTAGTTCCTTGCACATGGGGTGCCAACTGAAGCTTTTGTCCATACATGCTATTTTCAGAATCCTTGAGAAATACTCCATGCTTCCTTGAAGAAACCTGAGCCAAAGCCATCAGGGCCTGGGCTTTTATTCTTATCAATGTCAAACATAGCTCTCTGTACTTCCTCAGCAGTCACTGGATCACTAATGCTCATCTGTTGTTGCATATTTAGTTGTTTCCCTGCTGAAAAGAAACTCTCCTCTGCTGTAGTGCCTCTGGTGCCTGATGCCCCCAGCATCTTCCTGTAAAACCCCACAAATTCTTCAATAATCAAATCTTTATCCTCCAATAAGATGCCCTCTTGAGTCTGTATGGAGTGCAATCTATTTTGTTGCCTTCTCTGTTTCATAATTGCATGGAAAAACTGATTATTTCCATCTCCCAGTTGCACCCATCTAGCCTTGCTCTTTTGTTGTAGGAATGTCTCAGCTGCCAGGTTTAGGTCATTGAACCTTCTCCTAGCCTGAATTTCTCCCTTCTGCAGTATCTCATTCAGTGGCTCTTTGTTTGCATCTTCCTGTGCTTGATTCATTACTGATCTAGCAATATCAGTCTGAACTAAAATATCACTAAACTCAGCTCTGTTAAGCTTTTTCAATGCATGTTTCACATTTTTTAGTTTTTGGTAAACCCTAAACATTTTTGTACCTTGTGTTCTACAATTCCATGCTTGCTGCACCAAGGCTAGGAATTCAGAGTAGAGGCACCACATATTAAAGAATTTGAAGGGGGTTTTATTTATACTTAGGTTTTTGTGCAGAGTTATGTAGATAGGGGTATGATCAGATACATCCTCTGGCATGAACTGTAGGGTGCACTGGTCAAACTCCTGCATCCATAAACTGTTGACAAAAACCCAATCTATCTTAGAGTAAACCCTTCCCCTCTCTTCATGCCTATTGTTCCAGGTATATGGGCATCCAGACCAACTCATTTCATTTAGGAAACAGCTATCTATACAGGATTTAAAATCCTGAATTTCAGCAAAGGTGACTGGCAAACCACCTTGTCTGTTCCCAGGTAGCAAAACATTGTTGAAATCCCCTCCAACAATCCATGGTTTGTTGCAGGTAGTAGCAAAATCATTCATATCCTTCCACAATTGCTTCCTATCTTCTTTCTCATTCATTCCATATACAAAACTCACCACAAAATCCATTTTCCCCTCCTTGTTTCTCACATTACATATGACCATTTGCACAGAGGAAAAAATAATATCAATATGAAAATAATTAGGTAACCACCTAATCCATATTCTACCAAGTCTGTGTTCATTGTGGTTACTAAAAGATTCCCACTCTGGCATGAAACTATTTTTGCATTTTTCCAAATTAACTAATCTAATTTTTGTTTCAAGAAAAGCCACCAATCCACATTTATTATTTTTACAGTAGAGGGCCACATCCCTCTGCTTGTTTGGGCCATTCAGGCCTCTAACATTCCAAGTAAGCATCCTATCCATGACTACAAGTCAAGATAGGAGTCTTACCATGTACTGGTACTTCCTCTGATGCTTGTTCTTCCTGTATTCCTGGCACTGTTACATGCCCTTGTGCTTGTCTTCCCTCCTGATCCCCATCTACATCTTGCAGTATGTCAAATGGATTCTGTAATTGGGTTGCTGCATTGTTAGTCTGTTGGATTTGTCTATATAACCCTCTTCCAGCCCTTGTCCCTCTCCCTGCATTGCCCATCCTGCCTCTGCCTCTCCCTGCATTCTGCCATTGCTGTGTTCTTGGCTTTGCTTGCTGTGTAGGTATTTGTTGCACAGGCATTGTCTGTGTCATAGGCTCCTGTGTTGCTTTCTTTTTCCTGCATTCAGTCTCACTGTGTCCATGTTGTTTGCAGTGGTTGCACAGTACAGGTTTCCAGTCATACTCAACTTCTTGTTCCACTATGTTCCCTCTTTCATTCTTGTAGTGTACCTTATCAGGATATTTCCCCCCTATCTCCACTTCAATCAAAACTCTGGCATACTGAATCCCTACTTTCAGTTCAGTGTTTCTGTCAGCCATCATTGGTCTGCCTACCAAGCTTGCCATTTTACTCAGCCCTACTGCATTCCAATACTTGACATTCAGATCAGGGAATTTAACCCAAATAGGAACAGATGTGAGTTCCTCATGAGCATAGTCTATATTCTCAACCCAAAGTCTAACAATCATTGGTTTATTGTCAAAATGATAAACCCCTTCCTCTAGCACTGCATCTCGTTGTTCCATTGAATCAAATCGAACAATAACTAGCCCATTTTTCATCATAGCTATTTTATTCATTCCCCTCTTCGACCAAATTCTCCTAAGGAATCCACTAAGCACACTGATAGGTGGTCTTGACCCCATAACATAGCAAACAACAGATTGATTCCAATAGTTAATTTCAGATACTATGTCCTTGAGGTTAATTTCACCTACTGGTTTTCCATCGAGCATTACAGGTGCTATAAAATCAAGTTTAAATCCAGCATTTTTAAGTTTTGTAATGTCGAATTTTTCCCAAGCAGATGTTTTACTTGAATCTGCAAATTGTTGCTGTTTTTCTTGTGGTGCAGTTTCGACCTGCTCTTCATCGGAGACTTGATTTCTAGCCCTTTCCTTCATCTTCGACAACCAAGAATTAATTTTTTCTTGCGCTAATTCCATTTCCTGCAGAGTTTCAGTTTGCACTTCCGGTGTCATGATGTCTGGGTCCTCCAATTCATCCGTTAAATTTCTCATAACACGACCTAGGTTTTCATGAGTTTGGCTCGAACGTTTTCTTTGTGTCACATTCTTCGTGGGACAAGGTGGAGCTGTCAATTTCTCCGCACCCTCATCATCGTTTCCATTCCCTCGCTTTGATTTCTCTTTCTTCCCCATCGAACTCAGAGTTGCTAATGGAGTTTAACGAACTCTGTGGAGAAAAAAGGGGAGAGCATTTTAGAGAGAGAAAGTCCCAATCGCGATGTCAATGTTTTGTTAGATTTTTATGTTACTAAACAATTGTGGGCACATAGTTGATATTTGATAGACCATAGAGTTTGTACCATTATGAACACATTTTTTGATATTCGATATACCGTAGAGTTTGTAGGCCATCAAAATTTTATCAAGATATGCAGATTATCAAAACGCGCACTTCTTAGCTAACACAAACTCTATCCATGACACCTATATAAATCACGCACTCGATCATAATTTTTTACCCATCTTTGCAAAGGTGCTCCTTCAATTGGCGGCTAAAAATTTGCAGTCAAAATGGTGTGACGAGTATGCGAGTTATATATTCTCAAAATCATGCAATGAATATGGGAGATGTATTTCAATATTAATCTAATTGAGTTGTTGATCTTTGTACATGAGAGTCTGACAGGTGCAATAAGATACGTGTATATGTATATCTTATTTGGGAATCGAAGGTAGATGTTTTATCCGAAACTTCTATAATCTGCACTACCAAGCACATGCATAATTGCATTTACTTGATGTACTTTTTGGGGTGAAAGTTAGATATGTGGTCAATATAGTATTTTGAATACCATGAAAAATCTAATGTAAAGTTATTTATGATTTGGAGGGAGCATAAACTAACGTGCAGGAGTACAATGTCATGAGAATAATTTCCTTATTGTATTGATCGATTTCCGAAGCTCTGAGTATAATTTCCTTATTATCCATTCTTTGTGGTGGTCTGGTGGATGTGTTCCAGATCGATTCATTTACATATATTTCAAGATGTATCGAGTTTCCTCCTAGGTTATTTGGTTTGTTCTATATAGTGAATTCTGTAGATAATAGTATTAAATCCAACAGATATCCCACCAAAACAAACAATAAAATATGAGTACTAAGTTTTGCAACATTGGAGTAATATTTTTCAATCAATAATACTTTGAATAAGCAATACAATAACAAGGTATGGTAGGAGAGTAGGAGGCCTTCAGTGATCAAGCTTTCTGGAAAGATTTATCCTAATTTAACAAGAAGTTGGGTCTTGGGTTGTTGTAAACTACAGTGTTTAGTGTACCCAAGAGAAAACCTCTTGGCCTGTTTTTATTTTTTATTTTTTTATTGGCTGGTAATCAGGACATTAGATACTCCATAAACGAGTAAATGAGTAATTAGTTACATCCTAAAGTGACAGCAGCATTTTGCAATACAGGGTAGATAGAAGTATTTTAGGATTTTAGAAGTATTTCACAGAACATTAGAAGTTTGGGGAAAGTAATGCATTAAGCAATACTAGAGGTACATAGAATTTAGTTATCAATATATTGTAGGAGTTTGTGCATCTTGATCAGCTAATTATTTGTTACGTGATTATTTTTGAAGGAAGGTTATGAATTTGTAGATGTTATTCTACTGAAGTAGTGTTACTACATATAATGTCTATGTATAAAGAAAATTAAATGAAATAAAGGAGGTTAAGATAACGAATATTAGAATTTGAGTTGTGACATACCTTTAGAATTTTAAATACAACTTTATAGAAATCAAATACAACTTTATTATCTACACATCTCAAAAAATAATAACATGTAAGATTATCTCGAAATGTTGATTGTCGTAACAAAATAAAAATAAAAATTGATATTAACAATAAAATTAATGTTAAAAATAAATTTTAGCAAATATGTTTAATCCGTGCAAGACATGGCCTGGGTTTAATTATTAGGTTGCGTCATCTACAACATAAGCAATTAGTGTAAAAAAAAAATAAATTAAATGCAAACCACAGGTAGAATAGAAAGTGGGATATTAAAATTATAATTCTACTAACATAAAATATGAAGAATGGAAGAGGATTAGAGGAGTGTTATTAGAAGTAGACTACTACAAACATGCAGAAGTTTATTAAAGGTGGTCAAATTTTATAAATTATTACTTATTATAATTGGGAAGTTCACCATTATGTTGTTATTGATAGAATGTTAAAATTTGGAAAATAAATTTATGAAATTGATATTTATACTGATAATAGTTATTTTACTACTTTATATATTCAATTGAAAGTGTTGTATTGTAATATATTTATTAGAAAAATATTGTATAAGCTACAGAAACAATAGTATTATATAGAATATTAAATATCATATACGAGAGCATTATTACGAACCTGTGCATCGCACGAGCTTTATAACTAGTGTATATATTTAAAGCTGGTTGTTTTTGAGAGTTTTGAGGCATGCCACATGGACAAAAAATATTAAAAATAACAATTCAAAAAAACATTATTGAAATATATGAGAGGAGATAAATATTGGTGGAATTAGAATCCTTAAAAGATAATACTTCCATGAGTTAGAATCCTCAAAAGCTAATACTTCGAAGAGTTTTTATTGTACCAAATTTATCCACCAGCCCTATTAAACATGCACAATCCCTCATGTCCCCTCCCCCAGGTGTATTGTAATCGTATGGGTTTTTTTGTGAGATTTTTTTTGTTTTTCTTTTTTGTTTCCTTTTGCTTTGCATCCATGCCACTGCTTCCTTTCGTTTCACTATTTGATAACTAGACGTACTAGATTACTAGCTTGGTTTTATTGTCTCTTTTTTTTTATGCGGTTTTTTCCTTTTCCGTTTTCTAATATAGTCTATTATATTTGCAGGTTTACATACAATGATTGTGATGATACTTTTGAGTTTCTGTAGTACAAAAACAACGAGCGATTTGATCTTTGATGAATACAAAGGTAATAAAGACCAACCTGCTCACTTTTCTGGTTTCGGTTTAGTTTTGCTTTGCATTTTTAAATGGATCACAAACGTAACATAATTTTTATGTGAGTTAATAGGCAATTAAGATTACCTAACGCCAATTTTGGGACTAAAATTTTCAAGCCAATCGATATGGGATTTTTGTGGTTGCATCATCAAATTTCACAAGATTCCAAGAGCATACAAGATTTCATAAATGCATATTTTGGAATTATGAATTAAATATCAGAAATTTGACTAGCAATTTGAATATAAACGGGTGACAAGGTAAAGCTTCCAAAAAGGTATTTGTTTTTTTTTTTGTATAGTATAAAATTTCAAAAACTAGCAACATCTTAATAAAGGAAGAGTCTTCTTCTCGTTTTTCTATCATGCAATTCTGGGTTTTATTAGTTTATTTTTCATTGGGCGGGGTTTTATTTTATAATATGATCATGACTATATATGTAGTGCAGTAGTGACAGCTATGGCCTTGCATTGGTATGTTGCGTTCATCCCTTATTCTTATTATACAGTAGAATGAAGCTAACTAATCACTGTCATTAATCAAAATTATATAAGTTTATAATTTTTAACATTAAACAAAAAAATATATATTCAAGAGCATTGAGACATGCCACATCATCAATCATATTAATTTTTTAGTTATTTAGTTATTTTATGTATTATAAAAACATGAGAAAATTAAAAGTTAATACGCGATAGCAATTTCATAAGCCGTATAATTTAAGAACAAGTAGGAGTAATTAGTTGATAACCATTGACAAAATTACGTTAATTTTTAGTTACATGACAATCAGTCGTTGAATGGAAGTCAATTAGGTATTTTTATAGCGTACTCTTATGTGCCAATATAAAAATTGAGTCAATGGGAGCTTGTGTATTGACTATTCATTCTTGTACTTACGATTTTTTTTTTTTTTTGTTTTCTTTTCAAAAGAATAGTGTCATCAGAGCTGGTTTAGTGTAATATTGCCGAGGAACTTATTAGAGTAATTAGTATTGTAGTTAAAGTGTATTAGCATATTATTCACGCCTTATCTTCTCAATAAAATAGAGGTATGACTCAAGTATCCCTATATATAATAAGAATACAAGTTATTGACTAGCTAATAACTTCTATTCTACCGAATGTAGTTTCACATAAATTGTCTTCATATAAGTTCCTCCATCCCTCAAGGCTCAAGTCATGCATGTTCTTTCTGGTGTTGTTCTGTTTTCTGGTCTTTTTTTTTTTTTTTTTTTTTTTTTTTTTTTGGTTTAATCACAGGTTCACAAAAAGTTTTGGGTCAAGGCTAATCCTGTTTGCATCGAGTCGACCCACAATGGGGTAAAGTGCTTCTACTAAATAGTTTCTCCATCTATAATATTCGATCCCTCGACCTTGCTTAAGGGATGAGAGTGTCGAACCACTCACACCGACCACTTATTGGTTTATTCTCCTTACTCACTTAGTTTGTATGGGGAAAATAGCCATTGTATGATTAAAGAAAATATTATCGTTGTTGTATTGTGGAGGTGTTTCAGTACATGGACTTCATAGTATCTGCACTATTCTACATATTCCGGATGAAGCGTATATAAGCGGGTACATATATTTTTCTTTTTTATTGTTTTATTCGTATTGTTGGTTTTTTTAATAACTAAATTTGATTCACTAGAAACAAATTGGAATTATATATATGTTTTAAATATGATATAACTCTTTTAAATTTAATAACATTTTTGTTGATCGTTAATTTGACATACAACACAATCATATTTGTCATAATTTGTATAATAGTATGAGGCTATATTAATTATTTATATTTAAATTATGTATTTTTATGAATACATGTTTTGCGATATGGAGACAAAAAATATTTATATATAAATGGTCAGGCAAGCATTATGATGTAAGCTTTATAAATATTACAATGTGTAATTTGCAATTTATCGATGATTAAATTTTTTTTCCAATTATAATTCGGATGAGTGAGGATTCTGGAAGTTGGACGTTGGGAGACAAAAGTCTCATATTTAGATCATTATCATCTATAGTAGTAGGTCAATTATAGTTTTTGAGATTTATGACGCCTTACAATTATTGTAATTTCCCATCCTAAAGTTATTTTCTAACAGCATAAAGCGCGCACTTGAGCGAGGTTTTTTTTTTTTTTTTTTTTTTTTTTTTTTTTTTTTTTGCACAACATGTATAGAACACGTCACCTAAGCGTTCAATCAAAGTAAAAGTAATCTCTACATGCAAGCTAAGATAATGGAATACATTGGCGCTTCATAGTATGATAATAAGTTAAAACCCATTTTGACATTACCCAATCAGATACCTTATTCTCTATTTAATTTTTACTTTTCATTATTCACAAGAAAAATATTATTCATGAGCATATCCACTTAATCCGTGCAACGTACGACTAGACTAAAGATGGCATTTTTCAATAGTTTTGAGGCATACCACATAGATAAACAATTTTAAAATTGAAAATAATTAAATATATTTTAATAATTAATAAAAATAGATAAATAGAAATATATTTATTTTTGGTAAAAGATAAATAAAATTTTAGATAAGAGAAAATACTAGGTTTCTACTTTCAATAGTTGTAACTTAAACAACATATAACTTTTGATTTATGTTCCAAAATTTTTAATTTTTTCACACCTTTATAAAGAGCACGAAATATGCTTTAAAATAAGACCCATATTAATTATATTAGTATGTAATCACAAATAATACGATGTACCTACAAGTCTATGTTCGAAGACATTCGATGGAATTATAGTATTCATCTACTATATATGAGTATATGCACATTCATAAACATAAGTTTTATATTACATGTACAAAATTATCTAAGTAAAATAGAAACAAATTGAAAAAAAAAATACTTGAATCAAATGTTTAAAATAAACGTGTAATATCAAATCCAATTTTAATTTCCATAAATAAAATGTGATATTGGAGAATAAATTAACAAAGAAAATAACGAGAATATATAGAAATTAACCCGTGCATCACAAGGGCATCATTACTAGTGTATATATATAAAGCTGGCATTTTTCGAGCCTTCTGAGGCATGCCACATAGGCAAATAAATTTTTATTTTTATTTTCTGAATGTAGAAAAATTTATGATTAAGAGATTTAGAGTTCTCTAACAACTCAAAAAGTACCAATAGAATACGATTAGAATTAACTCAACTTATGCAACAAATAAAAAAAAATACCTAAAAAGAAGAAGTAGAATTATCTTATAATTCCCCTCAATATATAATTACCTCCCAAAACCCATCCCTCACCAACTTTCGGCTGTCACTTTCGTTTCCCTTCGTTCCCTTTTTTTTTTAAATAATTAACTATTCTCATGTTAGATTTGTTTCTTTGATTCTTTTGTTCATTATTATCATTGTAAAATGTAAAGCTAATTGAATTGTCTTCGATCCGGCATGCAGGTTATTATAAATTCAACGCTAAAGTCAATCAAAATCATCAAGTAAGTATTTTCCAGTAAGGTTTATTATCTATATTTAGTCATTGACCAATTTAAATTTGTGTAAGTTTTGTGTGGGACTAATTTACAATGATAGGTGGTCACTCTTTATAGATTTAAGGGTCTTTTTTTTGGAACAATTACCCATGTATCTAAAAAAAGTGATTATCGGCTCACCTTAATGAATGATAATAATAAGACCGTCTCAAATAAGTTTTTGTGTTCATGTTTTGCTTTTCTCATACATATTTTATACGATAGATTATAGTACGAGGAATTAATCTGTTTCTTTCTCGATATGTTGAAAGTCTAATGCTATTTGACAGAGAAATATTAGTTTACTCACCGGGTAAACTATCCCATGGGTAAACTGTTCTACACGAAATATTAGTTTACTCCTTAATATTTTCTATCTCCTCTAGACCCCTCCACAAACGCACTCTGTACGCTCGCTCTTTCCTATCTTTCTCTCTCCTCCATGGCAGCAGCACGAAGATGGCTATTACCACCATGTCATTGTGTGCACGAAATCATCAATCCATACAATCTGTATGTTATCTCTCTCTTTCTCTCTCCATAGTAGTAGTCCCAAAATTGAACTTATATTTTCTAGGGTTTGTCAATTCGTCTAATGAACCGATCCAAACGATGTCCGTACTTGAACCTATCTTCCCACGATATATATGGTGATCAATATGGATTAATGCATGTACTTTTGTTGAAGGTTTGTTATTGTTTTGTAATCTTTTTTTCTCCTCAATTTGAAGTAGTAATTCATTATTTTTACCTGCAATTGAAATTGAAGAGTTATTACTATTGGTGTTTGATTCATAATAAGATAATTTGAGTTGCCTTTGAATTTGATCTGTCTAGTATTATATTTATAGCTAAAACGCCCAAATTTGAAGACATCGAGTTTGTGTTTTTGTTTTTTTAATTGATCTATTTTCTATTGGGTGTCTGCTAGTTTTCCATTGAAATGTGAGAATCTAAGCTGAATTCCAAGTTGTAGGAGTGTTCAGGTGAGATAATTTTGAAAGTTTGAGGATTATTACAATATAGTTTGGTGGTATCTCAATGCATGAGAGAAACAATGGATTGATTGGTTCCATTTTGACTATAGAAATAGATGTTTTTTGATATTTGGAGAGTACAGACTGTCGTGACTATGTACAAGTGAATCCAATGGGATGCGGCCTTTTTTGTATAAAATAAAAATGTATGCTTCTGTGATCACTGTTGAGTACTTTACTATAGAGTGGGATGATAGTGATCAGTGATCATTACCTCATTTTTGTTGTTCACTTCAAACTAAATGCATAGCATAGTTTTAGGTTTGAATCCTATGTAGCCTTCTAATATTTTTTAAAAAAGTTAGGATATTAAGTTATAAAGTGACCCATGTTTAGCAAAAAAGTGATCCGTGTTTAGCAAAAAAGTGACCCGTGTTTCACAAAAAGTGACCTTTGTAATGGCTCATTATAGTAACCCCTGTTGTTAGTTTAAGTGACCCATGTTCTGAATTTAAGTGACCCCTATTGTTAGTTTTAGAGATTGAAGTGGGTTAAAATGCTAAATAAACTTGTGTTGTGACCTTTGTTAATATGTTATTACCAATTTACCATCCGTGTTTGATTCTTAAATTTTGATGTGTATGGTATTATGTTGTGCATGTATGAACCAAAGTGCATAGCAAATATTGAGACTTTCTTCCTATCAGTGACATAATTGTTATAGTCGTTTTGTGATTTAGTTGCCCCGTCCAAGTTATATGATCCTCATTCCTCTAGAAAGTCACCCGTGTTTAACTAAAAAGTGACCCCTATTTAACTAAAAAGTGATCCCCTGGCTCTGCATCACAGATCTCTGTAATGAAGTGACTCGTGTTTCATAGACTTTGTGATTCAAATTTCATGCTTTCAATGTCGCTGTGCTGTTCACATTATTGATGTTTTCGAGTCACTTATCCCTCAAGTTTCTGTATTCTATAGGATATGAATGTGATGCACTTCATTATTCATAGAAAAAGGGGTTGTCCTTGGTTGTAGAATGCTTGTTACATGATAAGTTGAGTGTGCGTGATAATGTTCTTTTTTTCAAAAGGTGTTGTTTATTGTTGGGAATGTAAAATTACCAATGTTCTTTTTTGCTGCATGTTGAGGATTTATTTTAGGACTGGTTGTCTTAGAAAGTGAACTAGTTTATGTTGATCTCAATAATGCTGTCAAGTTTGGAGGGACTGGTGGAGAAAGACTTTGGGTGGAGAGGAAGTGCTTTTCTGTATGGTGGTAGTTGCTACAGCCTACAACCAGTCGTCTGGTGGTGGTATTAGTTAGTTGGTCATATGTCATTTTAACGTGATACCGAGTGCCTTGTTTTATTGGTCATCTGTTAAGCAACTTTTCGTTCAAAGCATTCAATTTATATTTCAACCAACGGGCTTACACTTACAATGGCATTGTACATTCAGCAATAGATATTCTATAAGTGACCCAACGTAGTTTTAAAAGTGACCCCTAACCCTTTGTAAAGTGACCCAACAATTATATTGCATTTTCTTTGTGCATGCGTATGGTATGTATTGTATGCATTCTGTTACTTTTTCCAGGGTTGGTAGAAGTGATCCCTCTCTCTTTTGTAGTGAGTATTGACCCCTCAAACTTATTTTAGTTCATTTTTAATGTTTAGTTTGTTGATACTGACATTGTTTGTTTTGTCAAAACTATCAGCATTAGCTCAATGCATATTTACACACATAGGCTTATAAGGTTTTGTAAAGAAAATATGCATGTTAAAGAATATAGTGATCCCTTTTTTGTTAAACAGTGACACCTATTTAGCTAATAAGTGATCCCTATTTAGCTTAAAAGTGATCCAAATTTAAAGTGACCCATACTAAGCTAAAAAGTGACCTTTGTTCAACTAAAAAGTGGCCTCCTATTAATCTAAAAAGTAATCTTCATAATGTTTCATTATAGTCATAGTTGCTATTTTGTTTGATCTAGTGAAAAACTATATTCTCAAACTTGGACTTTGCATATAAGGGATTTAAAACAAGTCTGCATGTTAAACTAAAATTGACCCTTGTTTAGCTAAAAAATGACCCTTGTTTAGCTAAAAAGTGACCCTTGATTATTCATTTTAGTGATCCGTGGTTTTGTGTTTGATCAAGTGAAATGGCTATGTTCTGAAACATGGGCATGGGTTTTAACTTCTATATATGTAACGTCTTTCTTGATTGTCTCCTATTTTTTTTCTAGCCTATTAGCTCAACTGGTAGAGCAATGTGCAAATGCACATGAATGTAGGTTCGAAGCCTACATAGGCTATCAATATACTTCTTTGCATTTCGTTACTTGTTTTTCTAAGATATGGAGTGGTATATTGATTTTGGCTTATGTAAACGATGTTTTGTTTACCTGAGAATTGAGATGTGTCCAAAAAAGTATCTATCCAAAGATGGTGAAAAAGCCTTGTAGGATTAATCTTGTGCTCTTAGGGTCACTCAAAGAACCCTTTTAAGTTACCCTAGGTTTGTATTAAGTCACCTTGTTGTTTAATGCAATATGCCTTTTGCTGCAGTGATTGCTTATCTTTTTTGCTATGTGTCTGGCCTTCATGCATTTAGCACAATAGTGAAGCAATCATAGTATTAAATTTAGAATTGTACATGCCCTATGTACATTATAAGTGACCCCAATTTCCATTACAAGTGATCTTATTTCCATTATAAGTGACCCCTATCATTATTTCACTATTCTACAAGTGATCCCTCTTACAACCAAAAGTGACCCCAATTGCCAAGTAGTAGCCTATGTAGGATTCGAACCTACATTCATTGTGCAAAGCACATTGCTCTACCAATTGAGCTAATAGACTTGATACACACTTTGGACCATGGAAGGAGCTGTAAGATGTTAAAAAGAGCAACGACCATTAAACTACAATCACAACCATCCCCTTAGTTGCTTTCTTCTAAAACAATCCAGAATATTTCCTCACAGTAAGTGCAGCAAATTCAGTAGCCGCTTATCTTACCTTAGCATTTATCCATCAACCACTATAGTTCAGAATCCCAACCACCACTACCAGCTCTGGAAAATTTTATCCAAGTTAGGAGTTTCTTTTCAAATGAGCATGGTAACAAGATTCTCAAATATCAAATGAGCCCTATTTCATTTGAAGCTCTACAGACTACACAAAGAGATTCACGTTCACACAAGACACCACTTTACAAAAAGGAAGAACCACATTTAGATGACACTTTTATTACACTACAACGTTGGCGAGGGAAAAAAAAGAGAGAACAAACTCTGTTTTTGAATGGGACTGGATGAATGTTCTTAAAGCACCAAGTATGTGATTGTGATTTACCCACCATAAAAACCAAATATTTTTTGGATTTCTAAACAAGGAGTCCGAGCTCGCAAGCGAGTTCCCCAGCTTACAGGAAGCCTACATTGGCTACACTGATAATTAAGACATCATCTTGATCAAAAAGTGACAAACTTCTGAAATTCTTGATCTCAAATAATGTTCTGACATTCTTGAACCCATGGAAATCCAATTTGGATTGCTTAATGGAGGCTCACTGATTATGTAAAACTGACCCCTTTATTTTAAACAAAAAACAAGAAGTAATATGAGAATGTAAGATGCACTCACTTTAACAAGAGCAAAGGGTCACTTATAGGACTATACAAGGGCACCTTAGAGCTTACCTTTTACATCTTATTCTGCCCTTCTATTAATAGTTTGTTAAACTCTGTTTCCCATAGTTTTTGCTTCCATAGCAATTAGCAATTTAGCAACTAAACAAGCTAGACAAGCTAAGTGATAGAAATACGCCATTGCCAACAATAACTTACAAGTTACCATAAGTTGATAATAAAGTGATCACAAAAACACTTAAGAGTGACCCCCAACAAAAAGGTAAGAGCAAGTAAAAGTAACTCAGACATTAAATTAACTAAGCTCAGCACAACATTAATGAAATGATCAAAAAAGAAAATAAATTTCATTACTCAAATCGGACCAGAACAAAACAGAAAGAGAGTTATGGTCCTTCTTCATAAAGAACCCAATTCAATTACTTCCCTGTTGATGTTCGTAGAACCAAACCCTAAATCAACAAAAATTTCACAAACTCACAGCAAAAGTAGATTTGGATAATTAAAAATCAAACTCAATAAAAGACAATTATGGAGCAAGTTGTATAATAACAACAACATACCGTTGAATTTCTCGCTCTGAAGCATGGAAACTCCTTCATTGAAGTACAAATTCCAAAATTAGGGGGTTTAAATCGAAACCCTAGAAATTGAAGCACCAAACAACGAACCAAACTGAAGGAAGTTAGAAGAAAAAGAATTTAATGATGACTGATAAGCTCATAGTCTCGCCATTGAAGCAGGGAGGAGAGAGAAACCGAGAAAGTGATTGAGCGACATGAGTACCAAGCGAAATAGAAAGAGAGAGAGGGAGAATGAGGGAAGCCAGTGTTAGTGAGAGGTCAAAGTTACCCAAATTACTTCCGTGCCATTAATGATACGGGTTGAATCTCGGCCATTAAATTAGTGCGTTGGACGGTCAGGATCCCTTCTCACCAGATCCCTACTCTCTCTCTCTCTCTCTCTCTATATATATATATATATATATATATATATATATATATATATATATATATATATATATAAGCGTATTTATATACAAAAAGCAGTTGTACGAAGGGCTAAGTATAAGTCTCAGTCAGAAAAGGAGAGTACGAAGGAATTCAGGAGAAGTGGAAGACGTGGGGAAAGTTGGACACTAACATGAAGAAAGTGGACAGAGGGAAGAACTGCTAGATCATGGACAGTTATCTCAAGCCCCTATAAATACAAAGAAGAACAGAAGAACAAGGAAACAGAGCTCATATTGACAAGACGTCCAAAAGTAGATTTTAGAGTAGTGTAGCTTTAGGAGTAGAATGTTAATTTTGGCTCTTCGAGCATGTAACCCAGCCACTCAGCAACGGCACCTTCTTGTGAGGTATAATTGCTTCTATCCCTTTTATTTTATTGCTCTGAATCGAATGTATGCCTGATCATAATCGAATGAAATATGTTTAGCTTTCCTTCCTAAATCATGGTCTTTTAAAGTTTCCTTTTATGCTTGTTTGGGTGGCTCTCTGATTGAAGTATTCGAAGACGTATTTGCAATAACTGTCATTGTTGATAAGTGTCCATCCTTTGACCAGACCGCGTTGGGGGGTGGAAGGGTAGGTTCAAATAGGGAGCGGCCTGCTCTAAGATAGTCAGTCCTAGACCTTATTTAAGACCTTTTTAAGGGTCATAGGACTGCCCCTCACGGTTGCTTGTGACCCCTAAGTACCAAGCACAACAACAAATTTGGCGACCACAGTGGGAGTTACGAAATACACTCCACGAATAAACCTTTTTAATGCCTCAAACTAGGTCTCAAGTAAGGAATATATCTGGTGATATCAGTGCCCAAAGAGAGAATAATGCTTCGAATGCAGCATCCCAACCTCAAGGCTCTTCTTCTCATGAAGAAACTCCACGAAAAACTAAATTCGATATACAAGAAGTTTATGAGAAATTTGTGGAATGTATGAAAGAAACTCAATTTGAGGCTCGAGAAAGCCAACGAAAAGAGTATAAATGACCAATATAGAGCCATAGCACACGAAACTTCAAGGGTTTGTCACCAAATCATAGATAGTGTAGCTACAGACTCAAAAGACTGTCTAGCTAGAGAAGTAGGTAAAATCATACTAGATATAAACTGGACCTTTAATTCTACATTTTCAGCCTTATTGAAAAGCATGGCTAACAACGTGACAGTTAATTTAGAGCCACATATTGAAAAGCATAACCAACTCATCGAAAAGGTCATACAGTTGGCCGGAGAAACTTTAAAAGATAAAACACCTATAGGAGATAATGTCGAGTCACCTATAGGATACCCAGGCCCACCACCACGCTGCCTTAGGGAGCCTCAACGAACATTTAGGAATTTTGAAACAGGCCAACCATCAAACCCTATTAATTTAACATCATCTCCTGGAGTCAATACGAATTTTGGCTTAGGACCCACAGGAGATAGAAATAATATAGGAAAAGATAAAACTCATGGGATTCCTTTCGAATATCCCAGGACATTTAATATATCTTCACAACCTATATACCCCGAAGCTAACCTATACGGGTATACGACCATAGGACAGGGAAACTCCTATCAGCCTTTCGAAGGGAATTATCAGGGGAGAAGACCAAGTAATTTTGGTCAAAATTCAAAATATAACCCAAGATATGGAACGAATGATCCATATAGTGCACAACCCACCACATATCCACATTCGATGCCAGGAATGATGGGAGGGGAACCTATTCAATCACAAATTAAACAAATTGTAGAAAGGTTATATGGGCCAACTTTGAGAAAGGTAAATAAGCCCTTAACGAGTAAGCCTTATCCTGATTGGATAGATAGAGCACACCCTTTCCCTCGAGGATTTAGAATCCCTGATTTTACTCTATTTTCAGGAGAGGATAACGTATCTGCTTTAGAACATATAGCAAGATTCTCATGTCAATGCAGAGAAGCAGAAGATAACGAATACTTAAAACTTCGAATGTTTCCTAGTTCTCTAACAGGAACTGCCTTTGATTGGTATATAAGCCTAGCCCCTAATTTGATACATATTTGGGAAGAGATGCAATTCCACTTCCAAAATCACTTTGCTAGAACCGATCTAGGTATTCGATGAGTGATTTAGCCAGAATACGACAACATAATGGGGAATCAGTAGAAGAATATCTATAGAATTAAAAGGGCTAGGATAAGATGCCATACAAATTTACCAGAAAAAGAATTTGTACAATTAGCTAAAGAAAATATGGCTATAGAATATAGAATGAAATTCGATGGTCTTCCTTTTCATGATTTTAGAGAATTAGCAAAAACTGCAATACGATACGAAAATATGCTAAGAGAAGAGAGTCAAAGAAAACACCAGGGTTTCAATGCATTTGAAATAGGAGCACCATGGGTATTTGAGAACTCTTTCGAAATAGATTATACTGAATTTAAGAAAGGACCACCATTCTCTTGTCCTAAACTCGAAAAGAAGGACAGTTTGGTTGATAAAGGGGGAAAGCCTAAGAAATATTCTTTTGACACTTTGAAGGCCAATAAGATATTGGACTGGTTACTTGCTAATAAGAAAATTAGGAGGACTAGAAATATTAGGATCCCCTCGAATGTAGAATTAGAGAAAAAGCCATATTGTAAATGGCATAACACTATGACACATAGAACCAATGATTTTACATACTTTTGAAATATTATACAGAAAAATATAGACGATAAGGAACTGTTTTTTCCTGAAGAAGATAAAACAGAAATTGAAAAAGACCCTTTTCAACAGACCTTAGAAATAAACATGATAGATATTGATACATCTGCTATTTCATGTTTACAGGTATCGAATTACACGAAAATGGCTAACATCATGTTCAACAGATACATAGACCAGGGCATTTGGACCTTCCCTAAGGTCAAAGGCGAAGGGCTCGAAGGTATATGTAGATGGCACATGAATACACTACACACTACTGATCAGTGTTAGATATTCCGAAGATTCGTCGCTAAACAGATGGAACTAGGAACAGTGGAATTGACCTCTGTCGAAAGGGTCGTCCTAGGAATAGAGTCAGCTGATCATATCGAAGTGCATCAGCAAGAGGTAAGGCCTGTTAATAAAGAACAGGTAATTAATGTTAGGGACAAAACCTACAAAGAAGCCCTCGAGACAGAAGAGGTAGTAACTCCGAAAATAGCTACCAACCTTAAAGGGCTACAAAAGGTGCTATGTCCTGATTGTTCTGATATTCTGTACTTCGAATTGGTGCGGTTACAGATTATACCCAATGATCCAAATTGGGTACCTGCTTATCAACGAGGCTATGGGATGCCCAAACGTCCATGAACGAATGTTTTACCTATAGGAAGGGGCTATCGAGGAGGAAGAGGAGGCAGGTTGGGGGGCAGATATGCCCTCTGAGGAGGACTACCTCAACATGGATTGAGGGCCTCAGGGTACTTCGAAGACACCCGAGCCCCTCACATGACTCAGCTAGGGAATGTCCCCTCGAAGGCACAAGAAAGAAGACAAGTGGCTGAGAAATTGAGCCACGCTAGAGCTCAGGTTGTAATGAAGATGCAACAAGAAGTACTCATCAATCAACTGAAGATTGATGAAGATGCAATGTCGAAGGGAACATTGCAAAACCAAGTTGGACAAATCGAATGTTTATCTAAAGGAAGTGAAAGGGTAGACATAGATACCCTTAGCGATCAGATGAGGGAGGTAAAAGTCCATCCCAGTAAGTGCGAAAGGAGGGATCGAGAGGAAGATGAGTATACCTCAGACGACGGGATCGAAATCTACGTCAATGATGAGGAGTTTGCACGCCCGCAAGCTATTCAAAGAGCCTTGAATTTCGAAGATAAAACCGAAGTAAGCATGGTAGAGGCCATGCATCCAGAGGTCCAGCCAGAAGGGCGAAGCAAGGAACCACCACGATGGCACGAGATCGTGGAAGAAGATGAGGCCTATGAATTTGTGGCCAAACAAGGTATGTCCTCTTCATCTTATCTAGAATTAGAACGAGACTTAACTTCTACTTTAGATGATTCAACATACAAATTTATAGAGGATACACTCCTAGATTTAAGGTGTTACGAATACTTAAACATTTCAGAATCGAAGAAATTGAGGCCTGTACTTGTGAACATGAAATAGACCCAGTTTTTAAGGATTTATTGGATAGAAAAGCCATAAATAACAACCACATTAAACCATTATATATCAAAGCAGAAATTGATAATATTGGGATAAATAGGGTTTTAATTGATAATGGGGCAGTTGTGAATGTATTACCATTATCTAAATTGCCACTTTCAGGAAAATCCATGAAGGATTTAATAATTGCAGACATAGCAGTATACGGCTTCTCTGGACAAGCTAGTAAATCGAATGGACTGTTACCAGTCAAAATTAAAGTAGGAAATATGATCTCCTATACCGCTTTCTTTGTGGTTGATACTAGTTCTAGCTATCAGGCATCATTAGGAAGAGATTGGATCCATAGCAATTATTGCATACCATCTACTTTACACCAAATACTAATAATTTGGAATGGTGAAAAGTTTGAAACTGTTAAGGCAGAAGAAAAACCTCACCTAACCACTGCTAATTTTGTGGAAGCCAGGTTCTACACGGGGGAATGCGCGCCAATTCGAATAGAGGCGCTCGAAGAACAACGAAGAAAAGAGGCCAATCGAAGGCCATAAGAAAACAACGAAGCCAAAATCAAGGACTGTAGCAACAAGCTAAAGGAAGGACCCTTGAATATTACAGCTTCCTAGAGATAGGATTAGAAATAGTTGTAATTATTATTATTTTTTTTAAAATTATTGTTATGTTTAGAACAATAGATTGTAAAAATGTTATTCGAATTAATACAGACGTTTTTTACGAAGAAAATGATTCTGTAGTTGAATTGAAGAATGCTTTAGATAAGACTTTGAGAGTTGTGGCAGAGCTAAACAGTGAACAAAAGTTGATTCACGCAATGACCAACGAGTTAAAAGAAATGCGGGAAGAAAATAGCACATATGAAGTACCGAAAGAATCTGGGAAAAGAACGAAGTTATAAAGATGGAAATACAAGATCCACTAGAGGAAGTTAATTTGGGAACTAAAGAAAATCCCAGAATTACCTATATCAGTGCGAAATTACATCCAGAAGAGAAGGAAAATTTCATTAAAATCCTAATCGAATACAAGGATTGCTTTGTTTGGGCCCACCACGAAATGCCTGGGATTGACACTCGAATAGCACAACACGAGCTACCTATAAAAAAGGATTGTAGGCCAATTATGCAACCTCCACGAAGGATAGCCCCAGAAGTTGTTTTGGGAGTCAAAAATGAGATAGAGAATTTACTCAAAGCAAAATTCATAAGGCCAGCCAAGTATGTCGAATGGTTAGCAAATGTTCTTCCAGTTGTCAAAAAGAATGGAAAAATTAGAGTATGTATAGACTTCAGGGAACTAAATAGGGCTAGCGCAAAGGACGAATATCCTATGCCAGTAGCAGATACTCTAATCGACGCAGCATCTCGACACAAAGTTCTATCTTTCATGGATGGATACTCAGGGTATTATCAATTAAGAATAGCTAAGATAGACACAAAACTGCATTTAGATGTCCAGGCTCCTTGGGAACATTCGAATGGATAGTAATGCCTTTTGGCCTTAAGAATGCAGGGGCAACATATCAAAGGACCATGAATTACCTATTCCACGATATGATAGGAAAATTTATGGAAGTATATATAGACGATGTGGTGATAAAATCACAATCACATAAGGATCATCTTGATCATATAGAAAATTCATTCAAAAGAATGCGAAAATATAAATTGAAAATGAACTCACTCATATGTGCTTTTGGAGTACAGGCAGGTAATTTCTTGGGATTTCTTATCCACCAACGAGGGATTGAAATAGATAAAAACAAAGCAAAAGCAATTTTAGAAGCAAAACCACCTGCGAACAAAAAGGAACTCCAGAGATTCCTAGGGCAGATCAATTTCATTCGAAGATTCATATCTAACCTAGCAGATAAAACTAAGAACTTTTCATCACTCCTAAAGTCTAAGTAAGGAGAAGAATTCCAATGGAAACCAATACACCAAGAAACGTTTGAAAGGATAAAACAATACCTATCAGAACCACCAGTCTTAATTCCACCACGAATGGGAAAGCCTTTAAGACTGTATCTCTCGACAGGAGATACCTCAATGGGATGTTTATTGGTACAAGAAAATGACAATGTAAAAGAGCAAGCAGTGTTCTACTTATCAAAGACTTTAGCGGATACAGAAGCTAGATATACACGTATCGAAAAGTGGTGCTATAGCCTATATTTTGCCTCATTAAAATTAAGGCATTATTTTATGTCCTTTACAGTCGAGGTAGTATCCCCAACAGACATATTGAAATATATGTTATCACAACCGTTATTAAAGGGAAGAATAAACAAATGGAGCCTTCACCTTCTTCAATTCGATACTAGGTATATACCACAAAAGGCAATAAAAGGACAAGCTTTGGTTGACTTTTTAGCAGATCACCCATCAATTAGCGTTGGTTCAGAAAACCAATTCGAAGAGAACTATATCGATTTAGTCCAATGGAAATTATATTTTGATGGCTCTTCTACGAGAAGAGGAGCATGTGCTGGAATATATTTAATATCACCAACAGGAATCCTTACAAAAATTGCAGTACAATTGGATGGACCTTGTACAAATAATAGGGCAGAATATGAAGCCTTAATTTTAGGTCTAGTAAGTCTTCTCGAATTAGGGGCCAAGAACGTAATTATAAAAGGAGATTCTCAATTGACCGTGAATCAAACAAAAGGAATCTTCAAATGCTTCAGCTCAACAACAATTCCAGGAAATGCTAGAATTAAGAAACTACTGGAATATTTTTATGAAGTAAAAATATACTGTATCCCTCGAATCGAAAATGAAATAGCTAATGAGTTAGCTCAATTGGCATCGGGATATAAAATTTCTTGGAGTTATTTTCATGAGAAGATTACAATCAAGGCCAAGGAACTTATTCCATTCGAAGAGAGAATAACAATGAAAATTAATAAGGTAGATATTATAGTTAAAGAGGTTGATTGGAGGGATGAGATAATCGAACACCTCCAAGAACCATCAAAAAAGAAATACTCTAATAAATTAAAGCTCATAGCACATCGATATGTGTATGATGGAGAGCAACTATTTCGAAAAGATGTTAGTGGCCTATTACTTAAGTGTTTAGATTTAGACGATGCTTTACTGGTCATGGGAGAAATACATGAAGCATATATGGAGCCCATCAGATAGGGCAAAACATGAGAAGGTTGGTACATCAATATGGGTTTTATTGGCCAACAGTTACTAGAGACTGTATACAATATGCCAAAGGGTGCAGACCTTGTTAAAAACATGGTGGTATTCAACGAGTTCCAGCAGCCAAACTCCATAGTATAATCAAGCCTTGGCCGTTTCGAGGATGGGCAATGGACATTATTGGGGAAATTAGGCCTGCTTCATCAAAGCACCATAAGTATGTTTTAGTAGCCACAAACTACTTTACGAAATGGGTCGAAGCAAAGCCTTTCGTAAACATAACATCAAGTGACATAGTAGATTTTATCAACGAAAATATATTTACTAGATTTGGAATCCCTGAAACTATCACAGTGGATCAAGCTAAAGTGTTTAATAGTGACGAAATAAAGTCTTTTTTAGGAAAACTATCTGTTAAATTAACAAACTCCACTCCGTATTATGCCCAAGCGAATGGTCAAGCAGAATCAAGCAATAAGATCATAAAAAGAGGAATTGCTAAAATGATAAAAGACAATCCTCGTATTTGGCACGATTTGCTCTTAGAGACATTATGGGCTTATCAAACGAGTCCTAGAGAGAGCATACTAGTAACCCCATTCCAATTGGTAGTTGGATATGAAGCGGTTATACCCGTCGAAATGAATATTAAGTTTGAAAGAATACTTAAGCAAATTAATTTATCACCACAAGAGTACGAAGAGGCTATGAATATTGAACAATTGGATCAAGAGATCCTACAAATCAAAGCATTAAAAAATATTCATAAATTAAAGAAATAGATTGAGAAATGCTACAATCGAAAAGTAAGAAAGAAACAGTTCTCCAAAGACGAATTGGTATGGAAAACAATACTCCTTGAAGGACAAAAAGATAAGTTCTATGGGAAATGGTCTCCAAATTGGGAAGTACCATTCATTATCGAAAGCGTTGAACCAGGGAACACATATAAATTATTATATACGAATGGTAAACAATTTGGACGAGCAATAAATGGAAAATATCTAAAGAAATATTTTCCTTCGACTTGTTATATATATAAAGATAACATTTACAATAGATTCCCACAACTTTGGGAAGAGATAAACGAAAGCTATAATACATAAGTAATTCGAATCAATTCATTACAAGATCCTTGTAAAGAAAGCCCTAGTAAGATACCATATTACTCGAATAGGCGTCTTGAGATATGATATTCGAAGAGATGTCTTGAACATAAATACTTGAAAATAGATATCTGGTCAGGAACACCGAAGAAGAATACCCCATGATCAATGAGTGTATTCGACAAGTTCCTAGTGAAAAGAAAAGGGGCTAAAATCACCCCACTCGCCCTGACAAGGAAAGAATACCCCACGTTCAGTGAGTGTACTTGACAGGGTCTTGACAAGAAGAAAGAACGAAAAGGAAGAATAAGAACATCACCCTACTCGCCCCGATAAGGCCCAGATCACCCATGTTAATATGGGTGATTAAATATGTAAGTAGGGGACATTAAGGCTATAACGAAAGAGATTATAGCAAATTTCATCTTGATGAGGACCAAGTGAAATAAATTAATATGGGTGATCATATATGAAACAAGTTTGTTCAAAACCTCATCGAAAGGTTTATGAAAAAGAAAAGAGGCGAAAGATGTGACTAAGTGGTTAAGAAAAGATAGGGTATATTCAACATGATGCCTGTGAATACATAATGACATAAGGCGATTATCCTATAAATTGAGAAACTCATAGATATCTGGCTTCTCAAGAGATGTGATCGAAAGAGAGGAGAAGAGGAGAAAAAGGGAGAATGAGTGGTGAAGAGAAGTGATAGCAAGATGGTCAATTTATAGGAAGAGAAGGCGAAAGAGGGCGATATAAACAAAGAAAAAACACGGAAAATCGCAGAGACAACACAGAAAACAAAATGGTCAAAGTCAAAATAAAAGCACGTGTTCATATTAGCGAAATGAATATCATACAAGAACGTTCAAACATTGCTTGAGGGAACTCAGAATAGCCCGAGCAGTAGTTTGCGAAAACTTAAGACTAGATACCCTATCCATACGATCCTTAACTAATTTTTCTATGGCTGTTAAGCGGACCTCTTCACCAGCAAAATCAGTTTGTAAAGAAGGCACTCGTCCTAAAAGCTGACTCTTACGAGCTTGAAGGAGTTGTAACTGTTGATCAATATCAGACAACTCAGTAGACAAGGTCTGATAAAACCCTGTCTCTTGCTGAAGAAGGATATGAGACTCTTCGAGTTGAGTAGACAACACCTTCAAAGCATCATCTGATAGAGATGCGTCGTGAGCTTCACGAATAAACTGAGTAAGGACTCCCACATTGTTAAGTATCAAACCCCTAATCCGTTCAGGGAAGAGAGACATACTGACAAAGAAATCCTGAAGCTCAACTGCAGTTTCGATACAGGTAGCATCAGATAAGAGGGTATCAATCAAAAGAAAACCCTCACCCCTCGAAGGCATATTTACAGTAGAAACAGGTGTAGAAACACCTACAAGATAAAACAAAAAACATAAGTATATAAAAATTCACAAAAGAGGTAAAGGCCTAGAATAAAAGAATTCTAACCTGTAACAACCACCGTATCAATTTGAGATACAGTTGCCTCTTCGATTGGAGGTGATTGAACAACCGACTCTGGCTTACAATTAGGAGAGGGGATAGGAGAGGGCAAGACTGGATCCTCTAACTTAGAGTTATCTGCTCCAATGTCGTCAGAATCGGACGAAATAGCTATTTCCACCCTATCTGAAAAAGGAAAAGAACTCGGTTATTTTAGAAGATAGAGAGAGATTAAAAGAAAGAAATGAAGAGTCCATACTCGAAGAAGGATGAATAGCGGAAGTATGGTCAGGAGAAGCAGGTCTTGATGGAGTGGAGAACGACGAATCCTCAACCACAGGCTCTGCACACAAGGGCAAAACTAAATATGATAAAACAAAATGGAAAGACTAATCGAAATAGGGTTAGTAGCCATACCATGTGGAAACACCACTAAAGCCTGAGAAATTGGCTCTGCCACCGAAGAGGGAAATGAAAGGGTAGGACCTTCTACATACGAATAAAATAGTAAAGTAAGGAACGTGTCTATAAAAACCTTACGAAGGAAAAAATTAGAAATTACCTCTATTCCGACGACGTCTGATGATAAGAGGTTCATCAGAAGAAGAATAGTCAGACTCCTTGATGGAATCTGAGGGCATAAGGGATGGTCCTCTTCGACTTGAGGACGGAAAATCTCTAGGCCGCTTCAGGCCAGATGAAGAAGGCATAGACGAAGAAGGCATCATGCTAATAGGCGTCACGATGAGAGGAGATACGTTGACAGCGTCCTCACTTGATGGCTCCTCGTCAGAAAAGGCCTCCGGGATGGACTTCAATCAAGATAACATGAGTTATGAAAGGCAAAAGAAAACTACGAAACACGATTTAAAAGTTAAAAAGATAACTTATACAGAAGAAGAAAAATACCTCAAGAAGGAAAGGAGGAGGAACAAGAACTCTGAAAGGGATAATGGCAGCGGCATTCTCAGGATCTTTAGGATAAAGAACTCCTAAAACAACCTCAATGCGGGGGTGAAGAGAGTTGGGGTGTAAATAAGTAGAAGCAAACCGATTCCACCAACGAGCATAACCAGGCTCAACTCGAGCAGCCCTCACCCAAGGAAGAATCTTCCTTTTGCTTCTCTAAGTGGAAAGGGTACATTGAGTTCGAAGATACAGCTCATGTCTGCCAGCTTCCACCAACTTTTGACTAACCTCTGCCCCCAGTAAGTTAGTCCCCGAAGATCAAGGACGATTGAGGGTCTCAATGAAAGGAACAGCACAGGTCTGTACCAGACCAAATTGTCTGGCAACAAGTTGAGGGTTATAAACTTCAACTCCTATTTCGTGGGAATCAACAAAAAGAAGGTCTCGAGCGCATAACACTGAATTCCAATAGTGTTGACCATGATCTTCGGAAATCAAAAAAGGATTGAAAGAAGAAAGTCATGAAGGAGAGGCTATTCGAGCAGGATCAACTGCACCATGAATGACACCCAAATCTCGAGCAGGGTGCCAATTAAAGAATGGAGGTCTTGAAAGAAATTCAAGAAGCAGTCGAGAGAAATCCTGAGGAATCGAGGGGGCGCATTTGTTGAAAACAGCCTCTGCAACACAACCCCATTCCCTCTCGAGGGGATTTATTACAGTTAATAAGGGAACCCCCAAAATTATCCGCCTCCTTTCGAAATTGGAGATCATAATCATCATCAGACAAAGTGTGGACTAGATGAGGGTAATATACATGAGCCCAAACAGTCAAAATCCACAAGGGGCAGGTCTGCCTATATATTCAAGAAGGCTCAATAACCATTCGACTCAGGCCTCGATTCAGCTGAGCCAAAAGAAATGGGGCTAAAGGAATAGGACCCTCCATCGAAGCTATATTGGCTGCTAAAGGAATGAAGATTCGACCTATATTGCAAGACTTCCCCATGCATAACTGACTAGAAACATAAACCACGAAGAGGACAACCTCTCCCTTTGTAACAGGGCCTGAATGAAACAAAAGGGCATTCATAGCGCTCCAGGATTGTTTTTGACCCAACAAAAGAGAAGCAGGCTCTAAATACTCTTTCACAACAGCAAGGGAGCAACGAATATAATTAAGCTCTACAGACGACACATCAGGACTCAAACTAGTGAAAAACGCTATGTCCTCGAGAGTGATAGTTTGAATGCCACTACCCGAAATAAAACAATTAATTGCAGGATTCCATGATAATAAAATAGAAAGAGAAACATTGGCTTGGAAAGGAATAGCTTTGAACAAAGCCAAACGAATGAAATCATAAATTTGATTGTCCATCCAACGACCATGAAAATGTTTAAAACGATCAAACCACTTTCGAGGAAAAATATCCTTAATTTCATTTACCCAACCATGAAGGGGCTTATTTCCATCATGTACGAATGCATGTTCGAAAGCACTACCAGAAAAGAATGAAGAACGACAAGATTGAAAATTGGGGAAAACCTGATCGAAACGAGAGAGGAAAACTTTGTCTTCTTCCATAGAGGCCTTCGAATCGACGTTCGGACCCAACGAAAAGCCAGGAAGACGACTCGAAGAGAAGGGAGGTTCCGAAGGAGATAGAACCACAACATTTCGATGTTGGAGCCTCGAAGGACGATACGAATCCGGATAATCCTTTATTATTTTTTAAAGATTAATAGCATCATTAGCTTCTTTGAGCTTATCAACGTCGTTTAAATCAAGGAAAGGTTCGAAATTGGCCATAGAGGAATGAGACGGTAGAAATTGAAGGCGAAAGGACTTGAAGAATTGGGGTTTTCTACGAAGAGAGAGAAAGCAGTAGGAAGAAAGGAAGTTAAAGGATGAATATTTATAAAGGACAGAAATCATCATTAACTAAAAAGCACGACTACCCATGACCAATGAAAAGACACATGCAGAAGTAACTGTATCATCAAAGCTCGGAAAACGAAGCGTCACTAGTACAATAATACAAAAAAAACTCGAAACGTTTATATATGTATTAGGGGGCAGTTGTTATACACGAAATAAATTGGACTTATAATACAGTAGATAAATGGGTCAACAAAAATCAAAGTCAAAACGAATTGAAAGAGTTTTTGAAGAGTCTTTCTAAAAGAAAAGACTCATAAATAGATATATATAAATAGATATTATATATATATATATATATATATATATATATATATATATATATATATATATATATATATATATATATATATATATATATATATATATATATATATATATATATATATATATATATATATATATATATATATATATATATATATATATATATAAGCTTATTTATATACAAAAAGCAGTTGCACGAAGAGCTAAGTATAAGTCTTAGTCAGAGAAAGGAGAGTACGAAGGAATTCAGGAGAAGTGGAAGACGTGGGGGAAGTTGGACACTAACATGAAGAAAGTGGACAGAAGGAAGAACTGCAAGATCATGGACAGTTATCTCAAGCCCCTATAAATACAAAGAAGAACAGAAGAACAGAAGAACAAGGCAACATAGCTCATATTGACAAGACGTCAAAAAGTATATTATTTAGAGTAGTGTAGCTTAGGAGTAGATTGTTAATTTAGGTTCTTCGAGCGTGTAACCCAGCCACTCAGCAATGACGCCTTCTTGTGAGGTATAATTGCTCTGAATCGAATGTATGCCTGATCATAATCGAATGAAATATGTTTAGCTTTCCTTCCTAAATCATGCTCTTTTAAAGTTTTCTTTTATGCTTGTTTGTGTGGCTCTCTGATTGAAGTATTCGAATACATATTTGCAATAACTGTCATTGTTGATAAGTGTCCACCCTTTGACCGAGACGGCGTTGGGGGTTGGAAGGGTAGGTTCGAATATGGAGCGACCTGCTCTAAGATAGTCCTAGACCTTATTTAGGACCTTTTTAAGTGCCATAGGACTGCTCCTCACGGTTGCTTGTGACCCCTAAGTACCAAGCACAATAACATAAACTAAGCATTCTCCATAATAAGTTATTGCATTGATTCAAGGATCCTCTTATATTTTTTTGGTGCAAAGAGATCCTCTTATATGTATACTGGGTAGTATGGTTTGTTTATCGATGCAATTGAATTTTCATAAGGAGCACTAAAATACATTTTATTGTCAATACTAATTAAGTTTAGCACGTACGAAGGTTCAGATTACTAATCGATATCGTAAGTTGATTAATAGTTTTCTTTTTAAATTAATAAAATAACAATTAAAAAACATTTCAAAAATATATGAGAGGAGATAATATAAGTGGTGGAACAATGATAGAATCAAAAATTCTAGGATGATTGCCACTAAATGGCATTTACTAAAAGAAATGAATCTGGACCTTAGATTCACCGATCTAAACCATTAATAAATTAATAATAAATTTATTACCTAAGCTATTTTGTAAAGGAACAAAATAATAGCAAAAACAATAAAAAAAAATGAAAATGTTATGGGATGTTTGCTTGTTGTCAGTATTGAATAGCGATGGGTAAATGTTCATCAACTCTGTCAACATCGATCTCCAACGACCCACTGTGGCCATGTTTCCAACTACCCACATCGTTATCATCTTCGACTACCTAGTCCGTCCACGTCTCCAACTACCTACTTCGTCACCGTCTCCAACTCCGACGATCATCATCTCTGTCCTACAGTCACGACACTGACTCCGACACACGTGGGTTGAGTTAATTGGGGATGGAAACAAAGCTGCATGTTTAGTATTACACAAAGGAAAAACAAAATCTAAAAAGAAATTCCAGCCATAAAAAAAATCTAAAAGAAACTTGGAAGCAAATATCAGTTAAAAGAAAGAAGAGAAACAAAATAAAAGAAAGGAAAGAAAAAAGAAGCAAGAAAGGAAGAAGATAATTGATTGATAGAGTTACTTATACATTGCCATTACAAAGAAATACGGTATACTATCGTATGTATAGACAAAAAAAATTAAAAATTAAAAATTAAAAATTAAAAAGAAAAACAGAAAATAGCATCTTCATCTTCATGAGCATTATTGGGCATTGTTAACAATGACTTTCAAAGCCATGGATACTTAGTTTTCATTAACATACCATAATGAATTGATCAAAACATTGAGCAAATAAAATCTGGGCTATCTAATTTTATTAAATTAAGCATTAATTCATCAAACTTGACAAGCGTATAATACATAGATTTCACACCGGTGCCGGTGCCAGAGTCAGTGCCGTGAGTGTAGGACGTAGATGATGACCGCCGGAGTTGGAGACGGTGACGGAGTAGGTAGTTGGAGACGTGGACGGAGTAGGTAGTCGGAGACGGTGACAATGTGGGTAGCTGAAAACATGGCCGGAGTAGATCGTCGGAGATCGATGTTGACAGAGTTGGTCGCCAACTCAAACATTTACCCATAGATCACTACTGATGAACAACGAAAAAAAACAAACCAAACACATCATAACTTTTTTATTATTTTATTATTTTTAATATTATTTTGTTCCTTTACAAAATAAGTTACGTAATTAATTTATTGTTAATATATTGAATGGTTTAGATATATTGACTTAGAATCTACGGTCTAGATTCATTACTTATAGTAATTGCTGTTTAGTGGCAATCACTCTAGAATCATTGATGATAGAATACTTAGTAGGGATTCACACCTCTATTTAAAATAATTACACGTCTAATGCAAAAATTAGAGATCAGATAATGGGCCTGCGATAGGACTAAGTAACTAAAACAATGTAACACGCTTCCAAAATTTTGAAGATAAAGTTAATAGCAAAACAAATTGATGATAAGTAGTATTGTAGTTCTAATAAGAGATTATTACCTTATACCCATGTATCTTTTGTTGTATATATATGATACAACAATCACAATCCATTGACCCAAAAAATTGGCATCCACTCATCAACCCCCTGATTCCATGAATACATTTCGATCCTACGTTATAGAACAATGGTTGAATCGATATATATAAGTAAGTTTTTGTTTGTTCTTCCTCTTTGTTTTTTTTTTGATGGACATATATCCTTTTGTTTTATTTTACATCGTTATTTCCTTATTAGGATTGCGTCACTCATTTGACCCTTTCAAAGATTGCACTTAACCATGACTTTTTTCTCTTCTAATACTCACAGGTAGATGACTATATCATTAAACGCAACCTTTGTATCATAAAAAAACATACATGAGTTTTCTTTTTTTTTGTAAAGGATAGAAATTAGCCTTTTTATGTGCTTAAAATTTAGCATGTATGTGCGGATTTAAAATTGAGGAATGCCGCTTTATTTCTTTGGTTTGCATTTGTTGCTATTGATGGCTAACATAGCAGCAATGTGGTATCAATTCGTTTCGTATATAGGCATTGAGCCGTTCTCCATTTCTTCTTTTTTATATTAATTTTCCTTTTGACTCTAAAAATTACATTCTAAAAGTCATAAGCATAAGCTATCATTGGATCTAGCTTAATAGCTTGCAAAACTAGGATTGTAGTTAATAGAATAGATTATAGTTCTATAGGAGTCTTGAAGAAATAGAGTTCTTAGATTTTACTGATCTTGATATTAGCTTAATTAGCATACTGTGTACATCTTATTAAAGAGGAAAAAAGAGTTTAATTTGTGAAATAAATGAAGAGTACTCAATTTTTTATTTATTTTTTTTTAGCACCAAATATATCTTATTTTTTTAAAGTAACATAGATATAGGTCTAAAGTAATATATTCCAACTTGCATTTTCTAATTTGATTGAAATCTTACGTTCATAATACAAGCTCACTGCAATTGGTTACTCCTAGAGTCCTAGGTGTAGCCAAGAATGGCCTCTTAATGATGAGTAGAGTTTGTGTTACTCTAAAAAAAATTAAAGAATAACTAGAATTTGGTCATTAGGACTCAATAAGATAAACCTATTTCTTAAGTAATCACATCACTAACATCTATATGATGTACAGTCCCAAATCCTCCACTGAGGCTCCGTTTGATTCACCTGGAAAAAACTGAACCTAACTGAAATAAACTGAATATGATTAGGTTTTTTTTATCTTTAATAGTTAAAGTATGGGGCATTCCTCGGGAGTATTAAGTTACGTCACATCATCAAAGAGCATAGGGTGCACCACCTAAGCAATTATATAAATTAGAGTTTTATGTTACTAAACAATTGTGGGCACATAGTTGATATTTCATAGACCGTAGAGTTTGTACCATTATGAACACATATTTCGATATTTGATATACCGTAGAGTTTGTAGGCCATCAAAATTATATCAAGATATGCAGATTAACAAAACGCACACTTCTTAGCTAACACAAACTCTAACCATGACACCTATATAAATCACGCACTCGATCATAATTTTTTACCCATCTTTGCAAAGGTGCTCCTTCAATTGGCGGCTAAAAATTTGCAGTCAAAATGGTGTGACGAGTATACGAGTTATATATTCTCAAAATCATGCAATGGATATGAGAGATGTATTTCAATATTAATCTAATTGGGTTGTTGATCTTTGCACATGAGAGTCTGAAAGGTGCATATGCATATCTTATTTGGGAATCGAAGTTAGATGTTTTATTCGAAACTTCTATAATCTGCACTACCACGCACATGCATAATTGCATTTACTTGATGTACTTTTTGGGGTGAAAGTTAAATATGTGGTCAATGTAGTATTTTAAATAATGTGCAGGTGTACTAATGTGCACCTGCACATTATTTATGGTTTGGAGGGAGCATAAACTAATGTGCAGGTGTACAATGTCATGAGAATAATTTCCTTATTGTATTGATCGATTTCCGAAGCTCTGAGTATAATTTCCTTATTAACCCTTCTTTGTGGTGGTCTGGTGGATGTGTTCCAGGTTGATACATTTACATATAATTCAAGATGTATCGAGTTTCCTCCTAGGTTATTTGGTACGTTCTATATAGTGAATTCTCTAGATAATAGTATTAAATCCAACAGATATCCCACCAAAACATCTTGGCCTGCTTTTTTTTTGGGTTGTTGTAAACTACATTGTTTAGTGTACCCAAGAGAAAGCATCTTGGCCTGGTTTTTTTTTTTTTTTTTTTGGGTGGTAATCAGGATATTAGATACTCCATAAAAGAGTAAATGAGTAATTAGTTACAGCCCAAAGTGACAGTAGCATTTTGCAATATTGGGTAGATAGAAGTATTTTAGGATTTTAGAAGTATTTTACAGAACATTAGAAGTTGAGGGAAAGTAATGCATTAAGCAATACTAGAGGTACATAGAATTTAGTTATCAATATATTGTAGGAGTTTGTGCATCTTGATCAGCTAATTATTTGTTACGTGATCTTTTTGAAGGGAGGTTATGAATTTGTAGATGTTATTCTACTGAAGTAGTGTTACTACATATAATGTCTATGTATGAAGAAAATTAAATGAAATAAGGAGGTTAAGATAACAATATTAGAATTTGAGTTGTGACATACCTTTAGAATTTTATAAGAGTTATATATCTCCATCAAATATTTGAAATCAAATACAACTTTATTTTCTACACATCTTAAAAAATAATGACATGTAAGATTATCTCGAAATCTTGATTGTCGTAACAAAATAAAAATTAAAAATTGATATTAACAATAAAATTAATGTTAAAAATAAATTTGAGCAAATATGTTTAATCCGTGCATGACATGGCCTGGGTTTAATTATTAGGTTGCGTCATCTACAACATAAGCAATTAGTATAAAAGAAAAAATAAATGCAAACCATGGGTAGAATAGAAAGAGGGATATTAGAATTATAATTCTACTAACATAAAATGTGAAGAATGGAAGAGGATTAGAGGAGTGTTATTAGAAGTAGACTACTACAAACATTCAGAAGTTCATTAAAGGTGGTCAAATTTTATAAATTATTACCTATTATAATTGGAAAGTTCACCATGATGTTGTTACGGATAGGATTTTAAAATTAAGAAAATGAATTTATGAAATTGATATTTATACTGATAAAAGTTATTTTACTAATTTATATATTCAATTGAAAGTGTTGGATTATAATATATTTATTAGAAAAATATTGTATAAGCTATCAAAGCAATAGTTTTATATATAATATTAAATATCATATACGAGAGCATTAACATGAACCCGTGTATCGCACGGGCTTTATAACTAGTATATATATATATATAAAGGAGGCATTTTACGGGAGCAATGAGGCGTGCCTCATAGGCGAGAATTTTAATAGCTTGCCACCTAAGCGAGAATAAAGACAAAAAATAATGAGTCTGAAATGTTTAGGAGTCTTAGCATCCATTAGAGTTTTATGAGGGTTAAAACTGATCGTCATCATATATTCAAAATAATTTATAACGTTTTCTCTATTTCTCAAAAAGTAACAAAAATTGTACCATCAGATTCAGATCGAAAAATACTTCAGAATGAGATGCGTTTACAATATGTTTAGAACATATAAAGACATTTTTAGGGTAACAGAGGCACGCCACATCATCAATGAGCATATTACTTAATAAACAAAAAATTAAAGATTTCTATATGAACTGAAAGACTTTAAATCAATAAGAAATTGAATTAAAACTAACAATATTATCATAAAAAGAAATAAGAATTAAAACTAACACTATTATTATCATAAAAAGAAAAAAGAAATAAAAAGCAAAAAAAAAAGTACATGGATTCTCAATTAGCAAACAATTCTCAATTGTGATATTATCATAATAAAAAGAATTAGAATGCTTAAATATCTTAATAAATGGCTTAAAAACTAGCATTAAAGAATTAAATAAAAAGCAACATATAAAACTATATATTTGGTAGTTTTTGAGCAGAATTAGAATACTTGCAATTGTAACTAATCAAATGAAAGGGCTGGCAAATGAGTAGTAGAATATGAGTGGGATACTACTAACAATATTTTCATTGTGTGTTACATATAGCGGTTGAATCATAATTAAAAATAAAGGTAGAGTCAATTGATAGTAACATAGTTCATGTAGAACAGTATAAGGAAAAAAATAATAATTTTGAAGTTTTACTAACACTGGACTCCTAATATGAGTATGAAATTTTATTTCAAATAACTATATAAGTGATTGATATCTTTCATTCAAATCACACAACTCTATGACGCCTTTTCTTTTTCATGTTTAGTTTTCTTTTTTCCCGGTTTATTATTATTTTGATGATCACATACAAGTCTCTCTTTTAATACATGTTTTCTATAGTATGATCATATGCTTTTGTTTTTTTTTTTTTGGTGAGAAGTATTATCATATGCTTTATGTTAGCTTTCCATGACTGAATAGTCTAATAGTATGTATTGTTAATTGGTGTGTAAATGCTATTATGTTTACCCGTCTTAAGGTATGTATCCGTATTTTTTGTTTTATAATTATATATAATTTATG